>JABFAF010277457.1:0-19840 GCA_013677275.1 Gossypium schwendimanii | reverse complement strand
AATTGAATCTAAAATACGAAAAATAATTTATAATTTTTTTAAAATTTTCTAGAGTATGTGTACTACATATATCAAATTAATTCATGAATTCTGATATAATTTAAAAAACAATAATTTCTAAATTTATTTTAAAATCAATTAGATATATCTAAATAAGCTCATGAATTATCATATAAATAAATCCTTTTAAAATATCATTGTTGATACAAGATATAACAAGGGAGGAGATTAAGGAGGAGATCAAGGTGGTGCTATGAAGACTAGTTCACTTATAAAGATCGAGAGCCAGGACAAGGACAAGACTACATGGTGACTAAGTTTATAAATAATGAGAGTAACATTAGGGTGCTAAAAAGTCGATCCCTTATTCATAGTTTTCTAGAGTATTTATAGGAAAAATCCTCTTGTCCGCTGGTACAATATTGGCTAGATAAACGTTTAATCCCATTAAATGTGTAATGGATTATCATAGGCACATATTATGGGATCTATTAGTATAAGGTAGTCAAGCCTAAATAGACTCCTTATTGTCTTGGAAGTGTGCTTACATTAGGATAGCGTTCTCTTTTAAGTCTGGGTGGTAGATTTCGTTTGAAGTGTAAAAGGTGGTCATGTTTGGGAAGTCAATGCATAGTCAACAATGTCTCTTGGGTAGACACATGTCCTTTTGGATGAGGGATATAACAATAGCCCGCTTTAGTCGAGTAGGAGGTTATAAAGTGGCTTTCCGTGAGACATGCTCCGAGGGTCCTTTAAAGGCTTATCTAGCCAGAGAAGATGAAGCATCATCAAACAATTGTCATAAATGCAACGTTATTTTGGGGAGTAGTGGTCATGATGAGGAGCATCTGGCATTGAGTATCTGACATTGCTTAGCTGGCCAGATGCTATTGGTTATGACCTTAAGTCCTTAAAATGACGCGTTTATGAAGAATGATTGGGAAGTCTATAAATTATCCTTTTAAATTGTATGAGGCTATTTTATTGTTTCAAAATTCATGTTCAAGATTCTTGTTTACTTTAAAAGTATTTCAAAAATTCCTTTTATTCATCGTTTTTGTGATCCTCATTAGAAAAATAGATAGACTTACGAGGAAAGGAGGGAAGACTAATAGGTCTTTATCACAGAAAGGTAAATGTAAGTCTTTTTCCATCAATAATAGTGCAATGAGAACGAGTAACTGGTTGACCATAGTCGATTATAGGAGGCTTTTGATGGCTAAGAGCCAAAAGGGGAAAAATCCCAGAACATATGAGGGATTACAATGAACTAGTGACATTTATCAAGTGTAAGTGCATGACAACAGTGCAAGAGATGCGAAGGGTGCTAAGATGTAAGGGCCTTCTTACAAGGCATCCCAAGTACAAGTTTAGTGTTCTCGTAGGGAAGCATAACTTAAGTTTGGTGTTCGGGCCTCGTTTTGGTTGAGGGAGACTAGGATTTTACCTACCGTTATTCTTGTTGAAAGTGGCGTTTCACTTGCCACCTCACCAGTTTGCCATGGACTTATTGATTTCATATTTTTTTGGAACCCGGGCATTGGGCATTCTTGGTAGTTAATAATTGGATTTATGATCAAGTGTGGGTAGAGGGGGATATGACCTTTCATGCCATTATTCCAATATAGGTACACCTTTTAAGAAAAGGAAGATTATGAGGGCGTATACCTTGTAGTTCGAGGGAAGGGGACTAATGCCTTATAGGTCTTCTTTCAAGTTTTTTATTGAATAGAAAAGACCTATCCCCTCTTGTTTTCTTCATCATCCATGGTTGGAGGATATTCCTGATGAGAGTATTTATAACCTCTTAAATCATAATGGCTTATTGGTTATCCCTTGCGATAAGGGAGTTATGGGGTACACCCTTCCAGATTTAATAGATGGCTTGAGGAATGTTAGGCGATGGAAGTAGCGTGAGCACTCCTGGCCGTATGACTTAAGGAATGCAATTGTCAAATATCTTTGAGGTTTGGGTCTGAAGCCTTTAAATTTCTTTTCAAAATATGTGGGGTTTCTGGACCGTAAGTGTCAAATTCCTCCTGTGTCTCCACATATGGTGCCTATATTGAGACCAGGCTTGGAGTAGCCCATTTCTTCTCTTGTTGTCAGCATTACTTCAGGCGAGCATGATGTGATTGTTGCTAGGTCTTGATGGGGATGTGTTATTTGCTCATTTTCAAGTTGAATTATGTAATTGTCTATTTATTTTCTCTCTTATGGTTTTGTAGATCCTTCCTCGAATCTCATTGATGAGTAGCCAAAGCCTTATCTATCTAGATAAAAAATGTCAACTTAGGAGGCTTCCCATCATGGTAAATGAATGAAGGAGGTAGTCCTAGAGTGTGTAACTACATGACGTAGGTCTGACGAGGTTTTTATCTAGGAACCCTCTGCTAATCATCTTTGGCAGATCTCCCATCTAAGGTTTATCTGAGGGTGTTATGGCTTGCAATTCCCTTTGTTAGGGGAAACTTCCTCTTGGAGTTATCAGTATTCCTATGAAGGTTAAGGACACTTTTTCCTCAAAAATTCTTACTGTCTCCCTCTAAGATGTAGAGTTTCTTGTCGATGAGAGAGATTTTCTATCAGTTCTGACTGCCTATAAATGTTTTATCATTTATAGTATACATATTACACTAAAAATATCTAGAATTAAATCAGCGGTGTCTGCAAGTATACGGGTCAAGTTGTAATATAGTATTTGTGTTACAACGAAACACAGAGAAGTATTCCGAAGATTGTACCCAAGGGAGGTGGACTAAATCTATTGAAAAATTCTTTACAATAATAAGACTAAATAGTAATAATTAAATTCTATATTATGATAGATCATAAAGAGATCAATAATAGAAATTAAATAAATAAAAAAATAAATAATAAAATAAACAAACGATGAAATCAATTAAACCAACCAGGAAGATTAACTTGTTTTAATGGTTGTAATTAACTTCGAATTAGGGTTTTAGGGTGGATTAGCTATTAACTAACCAATTATTACCTCTCGGCCTCTAACTGATTAATTAATTGGTTGATACTCACTTATCTCCTGACCTCACTTTCTCAACGAGGATAAATTATGTTTTACTCGACAAAACTTATCTCTCGATCTCATTTAACCTATGGTTACTTCTTAGGGTTGTCAAACCTAGGGTTTAAGAATGCGTAATTTATACCAACTTATCCTATCAAGAAACCCTAAATCCTCTATTAATCTCATCCCTATCCATACGTTAATCTCCTCTAAGGGATTTAACCACTCATATTATTCATAATCTCAAACTCAATTGAATTAAACATGTAAACACATGATTGAGTCAAAAGAGAAAAGAGATTAGAATAATCCTAGATTTAATGTCGATTGAAGAATGAAGTAGCCGATCTCTCGATTAGAATAACGAATATCGTCACGTGCAAAAGTGAAATAACTAAAATACTTAGATTAAATAAAAAAAATCTTGGATTGAAAAGTAAAAGAAAACTTAATCTAATCCTACTCCTAAACTACTAGGGTTTCTGGATTCGTCTAAGACAACTTAGTTACATTAAACCCCTAAGGTTTTATTTATATGAGTGTTGGCAGCCCGAATGAGGTATTTGGAACATCCTAATTCTTCATATAAAGTCGATTGTGTGGACGAAAGTAACCTCGGAATACTTGGGCACCACGTTGAAGCTATGTTGCGCAATGCAAGGTTTATGGCACCACGTTAGGAAGTTTGTGCATCACTTCTCCTTTGCTGCCACGTCCATTAGGCATATAATTCATCATCCTACATACTCAATTACACAAATTAACACTACCTATGGCCCATGTCAGCCCAATAGGTCACAATACTCATGAAATGTGTTAGAAAACAATTATTTTATTAAATTTTAATACTAACTATTAAATACTGAAATAAATATTACATTTGACGTCAGGTCAAGTTCCTTCTGATAGATTTACTACAATGGATGCAATTGTAGGTAACATTTGATGTTTGTTAATGCCATTGGTAATTTCATAACTTAATTTCTTGTCTGTAACAAATATTTAACAGGTGATTGTTCCTTTTTGAAGGTTTGACTAATCTACAGAGTTTCCTTATGCTCTTGATGACTTTTTGAAAAATAAGTTGGTGGTTCAGGAAGGTATGAGTGGTATGAGGGTGCTGTACCAGTAGTTTGGTGAGATGTTATGGAAGGTTCAGGATGAGAACTCTCTCTGAAAGGAGGGAGAATATACAGTTGAAAAAGGAGAAGCAACAAGTCTAGGATGCTTTACTAGAGTGAGATGTCATGGTTAAGGACTTAAAACTTGTAGCTTAAAAATGTGTGTCGAGCCTTAGAGAATGAGCAAAAAACCTAGAACATGTCCAGGTTATTGTTCCTACCATCGCTCTAGATGGGGTTATATTAACTATTTAAGTAGCTTTTGGTCCTATGCACAAAAATGGGATGGACTTCAGACCGTTTTTGTACTAAATCCAATATGGCTAACAACTTGATGTCAACATTAATAGTCATTCGGGGATGGTTGACGTTTCTTCCATAAAGAAATGTGTCCCTTTGTTTTTATTGGGGATTATTCGAGTAGTAACTCTATGGAAGATGAGACTTTCTTGGAGGAGCTAGAGAGGGTTAAAAAAAAGATAATGCCTCTGGATGAAGAGCCTAGTCCGATTGGTTTATCTTTTGATTTTTCTCTTTCTAGGGATAAATGAGAAAAATAGTTGTAAATAGTAATATAGTGCTATGCAGGATGATAAAAAAAGCAAGCAGACAAAGATTGTATTCAAGTTGTTCGACTTGAGAAAGAAAGATTTCAGATCTGACCTGAAAAAAAGAAACTAAACAAATTTAGAAAAAAAATAAGAAAAAAAGAAAATAACTAAAATAAGAAATTCAAGAATAAAGAATAAATATTCAAAATAATAATTAAACAAAAAATGCTAGAATAAATGTGGAAGATGGATTGAATAAACCGATGGATATGATGGATAGATGGATAAGTGTCTATGTAACATCCAAAATTTTAACTTAAAAGAATGTGGAATTATTTCAATGATGAGTAAATAGCCTAGTGGTTAAAAGAAAAATAAGAGAAAAATAAGGAAGCAATGTAATTAGATCAAGGTCTCAAGTTCAAATCCTCTATTGCAGAATAGCTAAATTTTGCTAAAAATTTTCCTTCTCCCTATTTTTGTGCCACTCATACCTAGTAAACCTATGTATAAATATCAATTCTATTTTTTTTCAACGTTTGGTCATTATTCTTCAGCCCTAGCCACCCAACCCCCTTCTTCTTTTCCTCTTTAATTTTTTCTTCTTCCCCATTGTGCCGCTTCCAAATCACTGAGCTCCATCGCCCATTTTTCTTCCATTAATGACGGGTTTTTGAACCATTCTCCACCTCTCCTTTTCTACCATTTAGTCATTTTTTTCCAGCCCCAAATTTTATAATTTCAACAGTCAAAATTGGTCTCCATTGCTACCACGAAGATTTCCCTTGCCATCCCCTTCTTCTTACTAGAGTAAATGCCATTTTTCTTTCGTATCTTTCAATAAAATACCTAATTTTCCAGATCTAGAATTGAGGTAATTTTTTAAAATTCTAAGTATAATTTTCCAGCCTTCAAAATATTTTTTAATAGGGTTACAAAACAACCCCGAATTTCCACCGTTGGTGGTGGTGCGTCGCGCCTAGAAGCACCAAAAGGGGCCTACTATTTTTATTAATTTTTACCATATATTTCTAGTAAGGTATTGGTCTCATAAAATCTTCATAATAAGCATTTAATCATGCGTGAATTATGAAAATTTTATCTTGCTTGTTCGACAACTTTGATATGACGAATCGGGAGGAGTAAGTGTGATAGTTGCGGGTTAATGCGAAGTTTTCAATTTGACTATTGGGGATTGTGTTAATGGATTATATTAGGGTTTTCATTGATTTTATCTACTTAGTTATTATTATTTTTTTGTATTAGGTGGGGACTTAAACGCCTCGAACCAATAGTGAAGCCATTAGATGTTTGTGCGTACGTTTCATGTCAAATCACTGTAAGTAGTCTAGTTAATTCGAATCTGAAAATTTTTGGTGATATTGATTTGATAAAACCCCTAAGGGGGTTTTATAAGGTTGTTTTGACAACATCCTAACTCGATAAATTTTTATTTTAATTTAGGATCGATTTAAGGTCTTAAGTAGAAATTGTAGGTTTGTGTAACAAACCGTTTTTAGTGTAATTAGAACAGTGGTTTCAGGACAACAAATTCGATGAGTAAATATTAATTGTATTATTATAATGTCTATGGTATATTAGTAAGGTCGTATAAAAATTTCGTTAAGAAATTTTAACGTTTGCATGCTTAATTTCGTGAAAAGGACTAAATTCTAAAATGTGCAAAAGTAGAGTTCTAGTAGCTAAAGGTATCAAATAGCTATGAAACTTTAAAGTGAAAGGAGTTAGATAGTAAGTAGACCATTTATATGGTTAGTGGGCATTCATGGATTGGCTTTAATGAAATTATTAAAGTTTTTAAAGGTTATTTTGGTAATTAGGTAATTAAGGTAAAAATTGAACAAAACAAATTCTATTTTTCACTCATCTTCTTTTTTCCACCAATTTTGAAGATCAAGAACATCATTTTAGGGTTTAAAGCATTAGGCCAACTCTCTTAGCTTGCATGTAAGTGAAATTTGTCCCATTTTTAATGATTTTTATGTTTTTGAAGTCGTTGTAGCTTAATCTAGCTAGCCTAGGTACTAATTTGCAAAATTGTTAAGGGTTTGGGGTTTTTCCATGAGCATTTTGCACGATTCTTGAAATTTAATGAAAGATTATGAGTCCTTGTTGTTAAATAAACAAGTTTTATAAAGTAATTTTTAATGAAATTATCATTCAAGGACTTATTTGTAAAAGTAGTAAAATATCATGATAAAATTTTGAAATAATGGTTTGTATTGGTTGATATAAGTCCCTAGGTAATTCTTTTAGCATGAAATATGGATTAAATTGCATAAATTTTAATTTATGAGCTTAAGGACTAAATTGTAAAGAAGTTAAAATATTAGGGGAAAAGTATAATTTTGAAAAGTATGAATTTTGCACTAAATTGAATAGTATGAGTATTAAATGGACTGAATTTGCTTATTCACATCAAGATAAACCTCGTATGGATCTAGATTGAGGAAAAGCTAAAGCCTCGGATTAGTTGATCTTGTTTGGACATCTTTATTATCGAGGTAAGTTCATATGTTTAAATAATGATTTAATGATATTTTGATTCAGATGTCATTGTGCTATTTATCATGTAAATAATTATGGAAATCCAATAATGTTACGACGGCTATCGAACCCCGTTTGAACCTTAGGAATATATAGGATACAAATGACATGTCATTAGGGTTACCATGTTTTGGGTGTTGGTCTTGAATGCCTTATCGATGGATGAGGTCCTGCATTTGTTGAAAATGCTCGTCAGCTTGTGTGAGCAGCATCGTATAACTTACGTTCTGACCGTCAACTTGTGTGAGCAGACTCATTTTATGGCTCGAGTGAGCAACGATGTAAAGGAAAAGGAAAGGTTATATGTTTAGCATACTTTGTGTGAGCTTTCCCGCGTATCCGATGTTATTCTAAATGGTTCAATGGGCATAAAAAGAAAGGAATGGTAAGTGTTCCAATCGACTATGTTATGAACTTATGGAGAGGTATGAAATGATAATGATTAATGAATACATATCTATGTTTCTGAAAAGTATGAATTCAGTGACATTATGTTCATGGAAATCTACCTTACCATGTGATAATTCAATTGAATTATGTGTTAAAGCACTAACATATTTTGTTGATGATGCTTAAGCTTGTGCCAAGCTTATGTTGGATTAAATCATGCTTAAATTATAAGGTTATGCATTGAAATGGTAAGTTGTATTCATGATTTATTACTAAGCATTATATGCTTACGTAGTTTTCTTTCCTATGTTTTATAGATTATCAGAAGCTCGATCAGTTTGGAAGATTGTTGGAGACTTATCAAACTATCCAGTGAACATATTGGTAGTTTTTGATGTTTTGGCCAAGGTTATAATGGCCTGTATAGGTGGACTTATGTTTAAAGTTTGGGTTGAATGCTAAATGTTGATTTTGGTATGTATATATATGTTGGTTGTTTGGTACCATTTGTAAATGGTTGGTTTGTGTCACTTGGGTGATTTTGATGTATGTGAGTAATTCTCTAAATGGTAAGTTTATATTGACATGGTATAGGTCAAGTATGTTATGTTTTGAAATGGTAGTAATGAGTTCAAATATGCATAAGTTTAGGTATGTTAGTTTGATTGTGATTGAGGTGCCTATATGGCATATTGGTTGAATGATATTTGTTCATTTGAATTAGTCATTTTATATATGTTTTAGTATGTCTTGATGCCTTGGTTAACGGTGAAAATGTTTTGTAGGTACATGCTTGAAATGGGCGAAGGAAATGACTTGATTTTGGCTAGTTTCATGTCCACACGGGTGTGTGTCTCAGCCATGTGTGACACACTGCCGTGTGTCCCCAGTAGTTTTTAAAGGTTACAAGTCAGGTAGTTACATGACCTAACACATGGCCTGACAGACAGGCGTGTGAGGCCATTTCAAGTGTTACACGGCTTGGCACACGGGTATGTGGCTTGTCCATGTGACCCAACTTAGAGAGTTACACGGGCATGAACACGGGCTGAGACATGGCCATGTGTCCTTATTTCGATTTTTACATGGCCTGGCCACACGATCGTGTGACCCTTGCAGTTTAATTTTTCTAACTTTTTCTTAAATGTTCTAATTGTTTCTAATTTAATCCCGAATGGTTTTTAAAGTATTTCTAAGGTCTTGAGGGCTTGATTAAAGGACGATATGCATGTATATGAATGTATTATGCTATGTTTATTTTAAAATTTAGAAATGTATGTTTTTATGTCACGTTTATATGGTAATGCTTTGTAACCCTATTTCAACGGTGGATACGGGTTAGGGGTGTTACAGTTTCGCAAGTAGTGCTTCAGTAGTGCAAAAATAAGGTGTGAGTCTTAACATATTAACTTGAATGCTTTAATAATATTTTTTAATGCTATAAATTATGATTAAGCTTGCTGGTCAAGCTTAGTTAAATGGCTTAGTGACTAAATTTAAGTTGAGCATTTTCATTTTCAAGTCCAGTTTCTAATCGTGACAACTGATCAACCACTTGATTCTTAGTCTCTTTTTTATCTCTGATTTCTAAATCGAATTCCTTAGCAACAGTATCCATCGGATCAACCTTGGCTTGACATCTTTCTTGGTCACTAAATACTTGATAGCAGAGTGGTTTGTGTAGATTGTGACCTTGGTACCAACTAGATAAGATCTGAGCTTATCGAACATGAATACACAGCCAATAACTCTTTTTTAGTGGTGGTGTAATTGAGCTGCACATTGGTCAGGGTCCTGCTTGCATAGTATATAGCATGAAATACCTTGTCCTTCTTTTGCCCCAACACTGCACCTACAGCAAAGCCGTTGGCGACACACATAAGTTCAAATGGTAGTGTCCAGTCCGGAGCTATCACAATAGGTGTCGTTACTAGTCGCTTCTTTAATTCTTTGAAAGCTCACAAACCGGGTTCATTAAGATTGAAGGGTCTATTGTGCTCTAGCAATGCATATGGGGGTTTGGATATCTTTGAGAAATCCTTAATAAATCTT
The DNA here is from genome assembly GCA_013677275.1 of Gossypium schwendimanii. Classification (NCBI taxonomy): domain Eukaryota; kingdom Viridiplantae; phylum Streptophyta; class Magnoliopsida; order Malvales; family Malvaceae; genus Gossypium; species Gossypium schwendimanii. The sequence continues at coordinate 10,127 of JABFAF010277457.1, read as the reverse complement.
TTATAAAACCTTGCATGGCCTAAGAAACCCTGCATACCTCTTACACTAGTGGGAGGTGGCAATTTGTCTATCACCTCGATTTTTGCTTTGCCAACTGCAATATATTCCTGTGATACTTTATGTCCCAAAATAATGCCTTCACGAACCATAAAGTGACATTTTTCCAATTTAAGACCTGATTTGTTTCTTCACAACGACAAAAGACCAGCTCCAAATTTTTTAAGCAGTCTACAAAGGTATTACTAACGTAGAAAAATTATCCATAAAGACTTCAAGAAAATTTTCCACCATGTTAGAGAAAATTGCCATCACGCAATGCTGAAATGTTGCCAAGGCATTACACAACTCAAATGGATTTCGTCTAAACGCAAAAGTTTGTATGGACAGGTGAAATTGGTTTTCTTTTAGTCGTTGGGGTCTATGGCGATCTGGTTATACCCTTAATAACCATTCAAGAAATAGTAGAAGGCTTTCCCAGGTAATTTATCCAACATTTGATCGATGAAAGGTAAGGGAAAATGGTCCTTCTGATTTGCCTTGTTAAGCTCGTGATAATCCATGCATACTATCTATCCTATAATAGTACAAGTTGGTATGAGCTCGTTGTTATCATTGCTAACCACTATAACACCTCCTTTCTTGGGTACACATTGTACAAGACTCACCCACAAGTTATCAAAAATAGTGTATATAATCCCAGCATCAAGCCATGTGATAATCTTTTTCTTGACATCTTTCTTCATGATGGGGTTCAACCTTCTTTATTGTTCAATAGAAGTGTTATGGAAATCCTCTAGCGAAATTTCATGCATATAAACAGTAGGGCTGATTCCCTTGATGTCAGCGATTGTCCATCAGAATGGCTTCTTAAATCGCTGGAGAACATCTAACAACATGGTCTCTTGAGCAGGTGTCAACTCTGCAGAGATAATTATTGGAAATGTGCTGTTGTTTCCCAAATAAGTGTACTTTAAATTCAATGGCAGAGGCTTTAACTCCAATATGGGAGGTTCCTCTACAAAGGGTTTAGGAAGTTTGAAAGAACGATAATATAAATCTAAGGATTCAAACATCCACCATAGTCTCTCCACAAGTTGCTTGGTCTTCATAAGTTCACCAAGGTTTTCAAAAATTTCTACTTCACTCAACTCAGGTGAAATTTTTTCCTCATCAGAATTGCTGTGGAAAAATTTTGCAAACTCCTCCTCCACTATTGTTTCTATTAACCCAATGACATGATATTACTCATTCTGATCAGCAGATTTAAGGGCATCAAATACATTGAAGGTGATTTGCTGATTATTTACCCTCATGGTCAATTGACCTTTTTTGTACATTAATAAGAGTTCTACCTGTAGCAAGAAAAGGTCTTCCAAGAATAATCGACACATATTTTTTAGCTTCATATTCTAAAATAATGAAATCGGTTGGAAAAATAAAATTATCTACTCTTACTAGCACATCTTCAATTTTTACCTTCCGGATGTGCGTAAGGTTGGTCAGTTAACTGCAGCGTGACTGTTGTGGGTCTTGCTTCCCTAATTCCTAGTTTCCTAAAGACAGACATAGGCATTAAATTTATACTTGCTCCTAAATCACATAATGCCTTGCCAACATAATGATTTCCAATTGAATAAGGGATAGTAAAACTCCTTGGGTCTTTCGACTTTGGAGGCAATTTGTTCACCAGCATCACTGTGCACCCTTCAGAGAGAGCAACAGTTTTGAATTCTCCAAATCATCTCTTCCTTGACAATATGTCTTTCATGAATTTCACATAATTGAGGGTTTGCTCCAAAGCTTCTACTAATGGTATGTTGATATGGAGTTACTTCAGGATATCCAAAAATTTCTTGAACTGAAAATCCTGCTCGAAATTCTGGAATCGCTGAGGAAAAGGTGGAGGTGGCCTTCCTTCAGGTGGCTGGTATTGTTTTGTTATGGCATTTTTATTGACAACATGATTTGATTTTGCCGTAACATTATTTTTTTTACCCTTTTTAGTTGTAAGAGGCTTCTCAGACTATTCTAAATTTTTTTTATGGTGAAAATCTGAAATGTCCTCGTTTATAATAGTAACTTTAACCATTTCATTCAGTTGAGTCCCACTTCTAAGAGTGATTTCCTTGCAATGGTCTTTCCCTTGGGATCTTAAATTTTTATTATCACTTGGCGATGCTTCTTGTGGTCTCGAATTTAAAGCATTTGTGATCTGTCCTACTTGGTTCTTAAGAGCTCGGAGAGATGCAGCTTGACTCTAGATCACAACGTCATTCTTGGCCATATATTCTTTCAACAAAGCTTTAATAGATGAAGAAGATGATGCTAAACCTTGTTGAACATTTTGCCATGACATAGGTTGACTATAACTAGGTGGTGCACTGGTGGCATTTTATCTCAAATCATTGTTGGAATTCCCCACTCATTGATGTGCACTGGTGGCATTCTATCTCAAATCATTGTTGGAGTTCCCCACTCATTGATTATTCCAACTGAAATTTGGATGTTGCTTCCATCCTGGATTGTAGGTGTTGTAATAGTTGACATTACTCTAATTAAAATTACCCATGTAATATACCGATGCTGGATCTGATGGGAATTCGTCAAAAACATGGTGTTCACCACAATATACACATGATAGCTCGAACGATTTCATCTCCTCAATTGCAGTTGGTTTCTTCATTGTCTTGATCATATTGGCTAAAGATGATACTTGAGCTATTAATAAAGTGATTGTATGAAGTGCCATGGTACCGGCAGCTCTCTTGCCGGTCCCAATTCTAGTAGGAGGATATTGATAATCATTGTTGGCGATCCACTCCAAAATCTCATACGCTTCATTACAGGATTTATCCAACAAAGTACCGTTAGCAGAAGCATCAACTACCATCATTGTATGCACATTCAATCCATTATAAAATATTTCCAGCTAAGTCTAGTGTTGGAATCCATGCATCAGACATTTCCAAAGTTATTCCTTAAATCTTTTCCAAGGTTCGTATAATGTTTCATCCTCTGATTTTCGAAAAGATGTGACATCATTTCTCAATTTGGCATTCATGTTTGGCAGATTATACCATAGCAAAAACCTTTAGGAAAGATCATTCCAATATGCCACTGTCCTTGACGATAAAACATTCAACCATGCTCTGGCACGATCTCTCAAGGAGTATAGAAACATTTTAAGCCTCAAGGTTTTTTTAGGAACACCCTGTTGTCTAAATGAATCACAAGCTTCTAGGAAAAGTCTTAAATGCAGTTTTGGATCGTCATTAGACTATCCATTAAACTTTCCTACTATTTGTAACATCTGAAACATCATTGGTTTCACCTCGAAATGCTGGGCTTGTATGTATAGTCTAACTATCCCTGGATTCAAATCATCCAGAATTGGAACAACATGCTCATGAATTGGCCCATCTTGGTCATCTATCACATGATGAATAGGAAGATTAACATCCCGACCATTTGGATGTAATGGATCTCTATACCAGAATCACTCCTGTTCCTAGCCATATCTTGCAATTCTCATTTCCTTCTTCTAAAAGTTCTCTCAATCTCTAGGTCAAAAGGATATTCTTCGTTAGCAAGAATACCTCTTCTTATATACTGATGGAAAATATGGAAAAATTAAAGATAACTAAGTTAGATAAAACTAATGGAATTAGATAAGCAGTAACAAAACCAAATTTTACCAAATTGCCCATCCTCGAAAATTGTGCCAAAAACTTGTTGCATGTAGATATAATGTGCAATTGTGCAAGTACACATATCGAATCAAATAATATTGCTACTCAATCCCGAGCCGCACAAAGCCTTATGGTAATAGGATTGTCCAATATTGCAAGGTATGTTGAAACTTCCTGGATCCTTCAGCTTAAGAGGCAACCTGTTTTGCAAAAATAAGGTACATTTTGTAATTAAGGCTACAATTTCAAATTCCCTAAACCTTGTCTTCTTTGAAAGGAATTCCTTCATAACTTTCACACAGCTTGACATTTTCTCCAAAGCTTCCAACAAAGAAATGTTGTTACATAGTTGTTTTAATACATCCAAAATTCTCCTAAATTGAGTATCATGTTTCTGCTTATGTTGCTGAAGTCTTTGAGGATATGGAGGTGGTGGAAACTTGGCTTGGACTAGATAGCTCTTTTGAGGTAACGTCTCTACATCTAACATATGTGTTAGATTATCAAAATTGACAATTTTAGGATTTACCTCATTAGAGTTTTCAGAGTTTGGCTTTTGTGGTGCGAAAGTTTTAACTAACGGTTGAACTTTCTTTTTATCTTGAGCAGTTGTGAGCTTATCTTCGATCTTAACAACATTAGGCTCTAATGTTCTTCCAGTTTTCAGAGTGACTACTTTGCAATGCTCCTTATCCAAATTTCTTAGATTTTTCATGTCATTGGGCAAAGCTCCATAGGGTTTACTTTGAAATTGATTGGCTAATTGGTCCATCTGGTTCTCCAAATTTCTAAAAGTTGCATCATTCTTCACCATTTATGCTTTCAATAAGTTCTCAAGATTATTAGATGACTCAACTAGTGGAGGATTTTCTATGTTGTTTGGTACAACACCTTGGGGTTTGCTTTTAAGCTCATTAGCTAATTGTTCCACTTGATTTTCCAGATTCTCCAATGTTGCTGTTTGGCCTTGAATCAAGGAATTATTTTTCTCTATGTAAACCTTCAAAAAAATTCTCAAGAATATTCGAAGGTTCAGTTAGTGGTAGGTTTTAAACTTGTTGAGTAAGTCCAGGTTGTTAATTTGGCCTAGATTGGATGTAAGTGTTGTTAAGGCCGGCTTCTTCATTACTCCATGAGAAATTTTAGTGGTTTCTCCAAGAAGGATTATAGAATTTTGACTGCTTTCCCGACCCATTTATATTCTGATTCTGACTACCCATTTAATATATAAACTTTGTTTCGATAAGCAGTTTTCAAACATGTGTCCATCTCCATAGTATAACATGAGATGTTTTCAAATTGGCTAGGCTATTGTCCTGTCACATTATTATTGAAATTATTAGCAGTAAAATTCTTAAGCATTAAAAACGTAGAATATATCTAAGCTACAAGGGATGTCAGCGTATCAAATTCATGTACTCTTGCCATTTTTCGTTCGTTGGCGACTAATAGTTATTACTGGCTATTCGATCAATAATTTCATAAGCCTTTTTAAAAGACTTAGGAAGAAGTGCTCCATTCGAAGAAGTGTTCACCACCATCCTCGTATGTGCGTTGAGACCATTATAGAATGTCTTTAGTTGGATGCAATACAAAATTATGTGATGAGGCCATTTTCTTAATTATTCCTTGAATCTATCCCATGCCTCATACAAGGATTCATCATCCAATTTTTGGAAGGTAGTGATCTCTTTTCGTAACTTAGCATTCTTTCTAGGTGGAAAGTACTTCATCAGGAAGCATTCTGCTAATTCTTACCATGAGGATATAGAATCAGGTGGCAGTGAATTTGACCAAGATCTTGCTTAGTCCTTCAGCAAATATGAGAACAATTTTAACCTTAGTGCATCCTCAGTCACTCCGGCCAATTGTAAGGAATCGTTCACCTTCATGAATAATCGGAGACGAAGGTATGGATCCTTAGTAGGCATCCCACTGAATTTGCCTACTGTTTGAAGCATTTGAAACATTACAGGTTTCAACTCAAACTATGGTGCCTCAATCTTAGGTCTAACAATACCGAGATTAAGTTCATAGAGAAGTGGCATGGCATATTGTCTTATGGCTTGATCCCTGCCATCAGCAACAAGGACTGGATTACTAGAATAAGTGACTCCATTTCCTTGATCTTAATTCTTATTTTCAAAATTCATTTCTTTAGGTTGTCTTTGGGCTTGTATTTCTCTTCTTTTTTTGTCTAAATGTTCGCTCGATCTCAAGGTCAACTGGGAGTAAGTCGATAATTTGATCAAGGCTCATAAACTCATGAAAGAAAAATCACGAAAATTAACTAAGTTAAAATTTAACAGAAAAATAAAAAAACTAAAAAAATAATAATTTCACAAATAATGTCTTTAAATAGTCCCCGGCAACGACACCAAAAACTTGGAACGACTAAAATGTGCAAGTGTACACAGTTGTGGCAGGTAATAAAGTGATATTTATCGAGTATCGTCTCCATAGGGATTGTCAAGCAATTCTTTGTGAAAAATTAGAACTTGAACAAATTGCTGATGGAATTAAAAAATATGGTGTAAATAAATAAAACTAAATTAACAAAGTAATTTAATAAACTGAAAAAATATTTAAGTATGTAATTAAAAATAAACACAGAAAATGCAAGTCTTAAGAGTTATCATAATGACATGCTTGTGTTAGTATAATCATCTTTCCTAGCTTAGAATTATTCATACTGTTAAAAGATGTTACAGAGATTCCATGGCTTAATTGATTATTTACTAACCCTCTTAAATTTGAGTAAAAATATTGAACTGATTTAATTACTAAACCTAACTCACATATTTCATTATTTAATAGACTTAAAATTTCATAAGCAAAACATATTATAGGGTTAAGTAAGCTAATAATAGTTTTGGTATTATTACAAATTTAATTCATATATGATTAAACATACACCATACAAGTATTATGTTGATTAATTAAAACCTTGTTTAGAATAATTAATTAAGTAATTCATACATTTCTTCACATTAAACCTGCATAACAAACTTAATCATGATTTTACTTGCATGAATAAATAGATCAAAAGCATAGAACATTTTTTAACAGAATTGAATAAAGCAAACTATGAAAATCAGATCATTCTAACACTAGAAAATTTAAGCAATAATGATTATATTAAAAATAAAGTGCTTAGTTGGAATCATTTTTATGAATTGAACAAAAAAAAAAAAGATCAAAAGGGAAGAAGAAACTTTAGCCGATTCTGGAAAATCTCGAGGCATAAACTGCTTTATCCTTTTTTTGTTCTTCTTTCTTTTTGTCACAGCTAAGCCAAGATACCCTCAATATAGTCAAAATAAGGCTACTCTTAAGGCTGTACAAATATTTTTTTCAAGAGGAAGAAATAAGGAATAGGAAAGAGAGAAAAGAGAAAACAAGTGGAGAGGAAATAAAGAGAGAATGGATGAATGGATTGAATGAATTGAATGATTTTGAAAGCAGAAGAAAGGTCTAATTTATACTAGATGGGGATGGCTAAAAATATCATTTAGGAGCTTAATTTTCTCACTCAAGTGGTCAACCATGATTAAAGGAAAAAAGGGGTTGAATGGTTTGCTAAATTTAGCTTGGTGCTTGAAAAGGGAAGGCTTGAAAACTGAAGGGGCTGGAACAACTTTGTGGAGAAGTCTAAGGGCTATTTTATAAATATTTTTAATCAAATTTGTTTTCTTTTTTTCAAGTGAATGGACATTTTGGACTACTCTTGGTCTTATGATTCTTTCCTTTTCAATTGGACACTTTGGGCCTATTCTTTTACATCAGGTTGTAAAATTTCATCAACCCAAGGTGACTCCAAGACTTATTTTTCTTCTGTAGCATAAAACTGGTTAAAATTGGAAAAATTTTGTAAGTTTAGCATAAAAATAGTTGAAAATAAAAAATTCTAAAAAGAACTCGAAATTTGCAAGAATTGTCAGTCAAAAAGTACTGAAAAAGTCTATATATTTTCGAGTTTCCAGGTAGACAATTTTTTGAGCCAAAAAGTTATCATGTAAAGATCTTCCCTAGTACCTTATTTGAGCCTGAATCCATTTTCTTGATGAAATACAATTGAAACCTTAAGCCTAATAAATACTTTATTTGATCCTTTAATTTCTTGGTCCTTGCACAGATTTAGATGTCCGACCATTGATAATGTGGGATTTGATAGATACATCACAGTGGTTTCAAAAGAAAAAAATGAGTGAACCAATGAATTGTATGGTATAATGAGTATAAGATTTTTGAGCTTGTAGAAAAATAATGCAAAATGCCAATTGAGAAAATATCGAAGAAAAAAATAAAAAAATAAGTTGGAAAAAAATGTGTTCACATTTTTTAAAATAATAAATAAATATTACGTGCTTGAATAATTGCACTCATGAAAACACATGATGCCTTGGTAAATGGAGAGAAAAGGAAGGTGAGAGAAGTGGATATAAGGTGGTGAGATTATTTGAAATTAGGGTGAGTATCGAGGACAATATAATGTGTCAAATTAATTTCATGCTTAACCGTTTTGTTAAGACTGCTATTTGAATTTCATACCAACCTAAGCCGCTAAATGTTACAAGCCGAAAAGTCCTATGTGACTTAGGTAGTACTTTATGTGGATGACATTGTGCCAAGTTTTGATGGTTATACCACTTATATTTGTTTGAACATTATTGTATATTTCTATATCTATCTTGATGGATTCATATACTTAATATTCTTTTATTTGTTTGCTTTGTAATTTATTGAAGTAACCTATCTAATTTTAGATATTGTGAGTCAATTGTATATTATCATAGAATTATATGTTTCTTTACATTATCTTGTAAATATATTTCTGTCCAATTTCTTGTACCAAGCTAGCTCAAGTACATTTTCTTTTCTTTGCATGTTTATTTCTTGTTTTCAGTTTAGTTTTTTTTTTTTTGTTTAGTTTGCTTGAGGACAAACAAATACTTAAGTGTAGGGGTATTTGACCTATAGTCAAACATTGTAGTTATTTAGGTCTATTTCTGCACTTACGAAGCTTGTTTTCTAGCACTTTTAGTATTAAATATTACATTTTCAATATTTAGTAGTTAGTATTAAAAGTTAGTAAAAAGAAGCGTTTTTATTAAATTTTGTGAGTGTTGTGATCTATTAGGCCGAAATGGGCCTTAGGTAGTGCTTGTCGCGTGTGAATATGATATGCAAGTTGTGCAAGTATACACATCAGATCAAGTAATAAAGTGATGAGAGAGTATTGCTCCCATGAGGATCAGATTGAGGCACAACAATGGTTAAGTTATTATAATAAAATGCAATTAATGCTATGGTAAAGCTGTGGTAAGTATGTAGTGGCAATTAAAGGAATAGTGATGTATGCAATATGTGGAATTAATGAATACTTGGAAATGTTGTGGCAAAACGAAAGTGGAAATGTAATGGCAATTATGAGAATTACTATGGGAATATTATGTAAATTATTAAGTAAGTAACTAAGAATATTGTGGCAATAGTTCAGGGATATACGATGTTGATTGGGAAGGTCGGAATTACTAAGAATCTACCCTACTGTCAATAATGCCTCAACCAAATCATACTCAGTTTATTGCTTAGAATAGTTCTAAAATGGTCTGGTTCTCTCGAGAGCAAAAACCTCAAGTTACCTTGCCCGTGTCTGTGGGCTTTTAATATGGTACCCTGTACTATTTTCCTTCTGTATGAACGCTGCTCTATATTTAGAGTCTACTGCAAGTATCGATCGAGTACTTGCTCATATCATTCAATATTGATCTAAATAATCCAACCTTTTTAGAATTAGACTTAGTTTATGGGCATGCTGAACAGTCATCTATGTCTAGGGATTGCACGCATACAACTTAGAAATAAAACAATTGAATGAAAGAGTAAATTGAATCATATATATGCTTCAACCATTAAAGAAAATAAAATTTTCATCATGTAATCCTAACCATATTAGATTTAGCTCATGGGTTTGCAAAAAAAATTCATAACCAAAATAACATCGAACACCATTTTCATCATTCATTTCATGGAAGAACAAAGTAAGAAATACGGAAGACTTTGGGAAGATAACTTTCGCATGTCCAGTTCACACTCTAGTGACATAGTGTCCTGTGCTGGCTAAGAGGGACTGCTTTCATCTTCCTCTTTCTGTAACAACCCGTTTTGCAGTAATGTCAGAAATAGTGGTTTCGGGGCCAAAAATCTAACAAGTAAGTTTGTAAATATTATATTTAATATTTATGAGTAAAGTATGGTTTTAAAAGATTTTTGATATGATAATTTATGTTATATAAACGATTTATTAAGTTCAAATGGTATGACCATAAGGTCAAGTGGTTTTAGAAAATGAGGTATTGGGACCTCATTTCTATAAACTGAGCCATAAATATTTTTATAAATATTTACGGAGTGTCATTAAGGTGGTATTAAAGT
>JABFAF010277321.1:0-15000 GCA_013677275.1 Gossypium schwendimanii | reverse complement strand
TCCACCTGGTTCTGTTAATGGGCTAAGGCTCACCTGATACTATGCTTGTGATGGGCTCAGGCCCAGTCTATTTCTACATTCCGTATATCTGACTGTTTGCATTATAAGGGATTATACTCTAAGTTTTCACAAACTCACCCTTCTGTCTAACTATGTAAGTAATCCCCAGCCTTAGGCGATTTGGAGCCACGAGGGACTCGGAGAGGGCCACATAACTGCACATGTTTTATTCTGTTTTACTCATTTACTAAAGTACTTTGATTTTGATTCGGGTTGGAATAAGGCCTCTATAATTTTTGGATTTAAAATTTTGGATTTGATGTGATTGTGATTTATATCTGCTAGAAGTAGAACATAGTTTTCCAAAATAATAACTGTTTTCTAACACTATGTTTCCGCACCTCAATTTTTAAATATCACATTTTCGTAAATCATTTGCTTTAAATTAAGCTTTTGTAACAATAAGGTTTTGAAAGTAATAACTTTTAAATAAACCTCGATTGAAAATAAAAAAACGCAAACTGAGGTTTTATACAGGTTTTAAATGGTTAGAAGTTTGAAATTTTCAAGAAGGGTTTTTAATGAAAACATGGTTTTTGAAAAACACTTCAATGTGACACACCAGATTCGGCCATAACATCTGGGCCAAGTGTGGGGTGTTACAATCCAGCGAAGGCGAACGTAGTTACAGGTGCTCTGAGTCGCAAGTCTCTAGTTGATTTGAGGGCCATGTTTGCGATACTATCTGCTTCAAAGGATGGTGGTATGTTTGCTGAACTTCAGGTGTCACTGGTTCTTTCATAGCAGATTCATGAGAGTCAGCCTTTTGATGAGAGTTTGGCTTATAGGATTCGTCAGGTTGAGTCAGGTGTTCAGGGGATTTTGATCTTAACTTTGATGGTGTTCTGTGTTTCTGATGTCACTTATGTCTTCTGAGAGACGAGGATCTGAGGCTCTTGATTCTTACCGAGGCATATAGCAACCCTTATGCTATGCATCCCGGTAAAAACAATTTACATCAGGACCTTCTGGTTCTATATTCGTGGCTTAGGTTGAAGAAGGATGTTGCCGACTTTGTTGCGAGATGTTTGGTTTGTCAAAAAGTGAAAGTCAAGCATTAATGTCCATCTAGTTTGCTTCAACCTATTCAAATTCTTAAGTGGAAATGGGAACGGATTACGATGAACTTCGTTTCAGGTTTGCCTTTGACTTTAACTCGTAAAGATTTGATCTAAGTGATTTTCGATAGATTTCTAAAGTCTACTCACTTTTTGCCAGTTTGTACGGCATTCAGTTTTAATAAGTTAGCTGAGCTCTATATCCAAGAGATTGTTCATCTTTATGGAGTTTCTGTTTCGATTATATTAGACCGAGATCCACGGTTTACTTGGAGATTTTAGAAGGTGCTATATGAAGCTTTGGGTTCGGAGATTCATTTTAGTTCAGCTTATCATCCACAGTTCGATGGACAATTCGAGAACGTGATTCAGGTTCTTGAGGACATGCTCTGTAGTTGTGTTATCAACTTTGGAGGTAGCTGGGATTGTCACTTGCTGTTAGTCGATTTTGTTTATAATAATTTCTTCCAAAAGAGTATTCATATGGCACCATTCGAGACTTTGTATGGTCAGAGGTGTAGGACTCCTCTTTGTTGATCCTATATGGAGGAGAAGAGGAACTTGGGTTCGGAGTTGGTTCTTGAAATTCAGGATAAGGCGAGACTTGTTTTGATCGGTTAAAAGCTACTTCTGATCGGCAGAAGTCTTACGTTGACCTGAGACGTTGAAACATCGAATATCAGGTAGAGTCTAAAGTCTTCTTGAAGGTTTCACCGTGGAAGAAAGTTTTGAGGTTTGAGCAGAAAGGTAAGGTCAGTTTGGGATTCATTGGCCCTTACGAAGTTATAGAGAGGATTAATCGGTTGCTTATCGTATGTTGCTACCGCCTCAGCTGGATCGTATTCACGACGTCTTCCATGTTTCCATTCTACGGAAGTATCGATCTGATCCTTCTCACGTTGTGCCAGTTGAGGAGATCTTGATTAGGTCTGGCCTTTTGTATGAGAAGGAACCAGTTGCAGTCTTAAATCGTGAGGTCAAGGTTCTAGACGGTTCCGTTGGTGAAAGTCTTGTGGTGCAACCATAAAATAAAGGAAGCCATTTGGGAATCGGAAGATGTGATGAAAATTCAATATACGTACTTGTTCGATTCGAGTAAAATTTCGAGGATGAAATTTCGTTTTAGAAGGGGAATTCCCTAAACTGGGTCTAGTAGTTCTAGGTACAGTTTTCGGGTTTTGAGTATGAATTTAAGAATTTTTATCAGGTTAATAGTCATTTTTAATTTAATTTAGGAGGTCAATTTCATCTAAATTTGATTAAACAATAATCTAAAATAATAAAAATATTTTTGCAAAATTAATCTTAAAGTAATTAAATAATTATTAGTGAAAATAATTAATTTGGGTCGAAAAAATAATTTTAAAATAATTTTTATTGGGGGTTAATTTAAGTTAAATTTAAATATTAATTAAATTGGATTTAATTATAAAATAAGGAAAATTTTGGAGTATTTATTTGGCAAATAAACCTTTAAATTCAGAATTTTTGAGGGAAAGGATCAGTTAGCAAAGTAAGGAAATGTAGGAGTGGCTATTTGGCAAATTTCCCAATGTTTAAATTTCTAGTGCGTTGTTTAAGTTTTAAACACAATGCATCTTGCCTACTTTTCATACCATTTACATTAGATTAGAGAGCTTTCTTTGCATGGTTTTAAAGATCTATTATCAGAGAATAGATTCAATAAATTTTCTTCTCAAAATACTCTCTCTTTTCACCCAAAATTATTCATAAAAGTAGCCAAAAATATTCTGAAATTTCATAAGATTCTTGAGTCAAGATTTTCAATCAAATGATTTAGAACGAATCAAAGGTAATTATTATTTCTAAACTTAATTTTATGATGATTAGAATAATATTTACATTATTTGAGTGATAATTACATGATTTTTTATCAATGTCATCTTCTTCAAAAGCTTAAGGTGTTTTAATGGTGGATCTTGAATTTTGAGAGGAAATTCACAAATCAATAGATGTTCCAACTGAAAATGGATCTATTAGAAGGTTTTTTATCTTATTTATCAAAATTAAACATGTTTTGTATGGTAATTTAAAGAAATTCGAATCTCATCATCTTCATGAATTGATTTTCTAGATTTTTGTGAAATTGATACTTAGTATATGTTTATTTGGTGTAGTATTGATGTTTGGAAGTGATTAGGAGGGCTAAAGTGATCGATTTTGTGAGGAATCGAGTTTTTGACTTGATGATACAAATCTGGTAAGGTAACTTTCAGTGAGAATTTTGTGTAGCCTAGTTGATGAAAATTTGTGTTTAGTGTATATTTTGAAAGGTGGTAATATCTATTTTATCTCTGTTGAAGCTTCGAATCTTGAAGAGGATCGAGCTAATCAAAATTGAAGCTTGGATTTGCTTGGTTGATCACTTGGTTAAGGTTGAGTTAGTTGTGTGGTTAGTGTTATTAAAGGGCAATTTGGTAAATTGACCCTAACTTATGCTTAATTGGATGATTAATTACAAATTGCAAATATTTAATTGAGTTTTGGTTGGTTAATTTTGCAAGACTATTGATAAATGTTTAAGTGATAAAATTTTTGTTAAGTGTTTGTAAGTGAACATCTAGTGATTTTATGTGCTTGATTTGATTGATTATAATGGTTAGCTAAGCAAGTATGCTGGAGTTTTTGGTTCATTATATGTTGATGTTTCAATTGATAAATGAAAATTTATAATAGGTAACTAGTATGCTAGATTTAATTTGATGTTAAAATGATTATGTTACATGATTCACATATGCATCTTGGCACTTTAAATTGAGCACATTCTTGACTAAATTAGGTTATGATTGATTGGTTATATTGACATTATAGCATGGTGGATCCATTGGATATAGTTCGCATGTCATATGATTTGTGAGTACTCACTATATTGATATGTTATTTGTGAGAAATGAAGGCTTTAGGTGGACTGATTTGGAGTATATAAGGGATTGATTTGAGATGAGATAAGGGAGCATGTGGCCTCATCCCGCTCAATCTAGGACTAATTCTAATTCTTATTGGGAGTAAGGAGATCCATTTATTCGGTGTATAATCACCCAAACAAGCCATGATTGTGTATGCCAATATAAATGTATGAAATGTTATATGCTAAATTGATGATTATATGCCATGATTAATTATGATCTTTGATACATGGCTGAGCATATGATATTGAACTATTATGGATTGATATTGTGATTGAAAATTTGAATTTGGTTTGTTTCAATTTAAGCATGATTTGGGTGCTAATTTACTTGTCATTTTATTAACATTCACTGAGCTTTTTAAGCTTACACCCTCACATTCTTGCAGTTAACCAACGGGATCAAGAAGCTGAGGAGCCGAGCAAGAGAGTTCCAAGAAATTAAGGCTCTGTAGAGATTTAGTTACACGTTTTAAAGAAGTTAATTAGGCATTGTGGAACTTCTAGGACTTAGTTTAATTTTGGTTGTAATTGGACTTGGACATTGGACATTTTTAATTTTGGATGGTTTTATAATATCATAGATGTATGTTTGAGTTTGATTATTGAATAATTTACAATATATTCTTGCTTGATAACACGTTGATTGATAATATGGTTTGTAAGGCATGGCGTTTACACTAACCATTGTTTAAATGAAGCTTCAATGGAGTGGTTTATTAGTGACTAAGGTATGCCTCTTGTTTGAATTAACTAGTGGGTGATATGCATGAAATTGAATGTTTAATTTTATTTAATTGAATCTTAATTGGTGTTAATAAATTCAATTGAAGGTGTTTGAATATGTATGATATTTAATTGTAGCTAAATTGGGTTTAATTGGCCATTAAAATACTCAAAATCGGGTTTAAAATCGAATATGTCACACCAAAAAACTACAGTGGACTGTTGGGGGTTTGAATTCTAGTATTTTTAAATTGGTTCTCTAGTCCGTTTAAATTACAAATTAGTCCTCTACCTTGATAAGTCTAATTAGAACCTTAAATGATAAGGAAACTTGATAAAATTTTAGGATTAGACTTGTAATTGATAAAATTTTAGAAATGCACTCAATTTAATATTCGGGTATAGTACTGATATTTTTAAATTGTTACGATTTAGACTTTAATGATATAACTTGAATTAGAAATAGAAAATAAACTAGGATTAAGCTAAAATTTTTAGGGCTTACATAAATTGACTAAAAGAGGGCTGGTAAATGTATAGATCTAAATTCGGGTTATATTAACCTAGGTGTTAAAATGATAAAAAAGCCCTTAAGTTATATTTCTTATAAGTTTAAAATTGGTTCACAAATTGCTTCCGCATTAATAAATAACTAATAAATGGATAAGATTGAAGTGTTATAAGGTTAGGGTGTGTCTTGGGAGTCATTAGCTGGAGAGTCACTTAGGTGGCTAATGTAACGTTTTGATTTGCTAACGTATTGCATAGGTATGGGGTGAAACATAAGATTGCCACGGGATATCATCCCAAAATAAGTGGACAAACAGAGATTTCTAATAAAGAAATTAAACAAATTCAAGAAAAAGTGGTGAACCCAACTCGAAAAGATTGGTCCTCTAGATTGGATGAAGCTTTGTGGGCTTATCATACGACATTCAAAACACCGTTCTGGATGTCACATGTTAAACTTATTTTTGGAAGATGTCACTTATCTGTTGAGTTAGAGTATAAAGCATTTTGGGCTATTAAAAAGCTAGATATGGACTGGAAAGCTACTGCACATAAAAGGTTGTTATAACTGAATGAAATGGAAGAATTTCGGGTATAGTCATATGAGAATGGTTAGACTGTACAAGGAGAAGACCAAGCGGTGGCATGATAAAAGGATTATGCCAGAGCAATTTGAATCATGAGAACATGTGTTGCTGTTCAACTCTAGGCTCCAATAGTTCATTGGTAAATTAAAATCTCATTGGTCAAGTCCCTTTGAAGTAACTCAGGTATACCTACACGGATCTATTATTGTTAAAGACTTGAAAATGGGGGTCACATTTAAAGTTAATGGACAATGCTTGAAGCACTACTAGGGTGCTCATGTGGATCAAGACAAGCAATCCATTAACCTCCAAAATGTTTGAGCTGATAATTTTGTTTTCTACTTTTCCCTTAATTGATTTACTTTTATTTTATTTTTATTATTAATTTTATTTAATTATTTAATATTTTTCCATCTCTATTTTTATCTTTGAGTAGTTTTATGATTTCCAGAGATAGAATAATAAGCGAACTTATCAGTTGTGCTACTAAGTGCAAACTTTTTCCTTTATGTTTTATATTCGTATTTGCATCCCTTAGGTTTGGGGGTGTATTGTGCATTTAGGCTACATTGTATATCTAGTACACATGTTTATTTTACTATAGGCATTATAATAGAGCTAAATTTGTTTGGCCACATAACGACCAAGGATTGTTTTGCGTATAGTAAGTACAATCTTTACTTATGATGTTCGATGATGAGCTTAAATTCTTCAATACACCTAGAACATGGGATAGTGGATTAGGTGAATTTAGCTTTGGATAAGTTGCTTGAAAATTAATTCCTACACATGAGATGTCCTAACCTTAGTTAGTCTTGGACTATAGCGAGTGTCTTTTAATGAACTTAGGGACTCTTGAAGCCAAACTCAGTCAAATTACCAAAGCATTACTTAAATAAAGGACAGTAGGCACTATAAGGCTTAGAATTGCCAAGTTAGCATTACTTTGTTTGCTTTATCATGCTGTTGACTAGAAAGATGAGTTTGAGTAAGAGTGTGTAATAATAAAAAAAGGGGCACTCCATTGTAGTAATAGGCTAAATAGCTAAGGAGGTAGTTGTTTGCTCCATCCATCTTCTATGTTAAAAACCTTAGGTTTAAGAGTGATTTTTGTTTAAATTGTGACATGATTGAGTACTCGGTAATTCAGTGTTTGCTCCATTGTGATTATCGAGTCAAAGAATTTTGTGACATGCTAAATCCCCTACATTAATTTAAAAAAATACATGAATAATATGTATATAATTTGAGTAGGCTTAGAACAACTTGAGTTTAGGTAACAAATGAACTAAGTGAATTAGGAGATACTTGCTATGACCAGAAAGCACACATGAGCACTTAGGAAATTTATTTTTTACGATGATGTTTTTTGCACTACTTTTGTTTAAGCGAACCTCTGACACTTGAACAAGTTTTTGGAGAAACAAGATTGCTGAGAACTGATGTATATATTGTTCTTTGAGTAGTTTAGCAGTTCAAGGTGGTTATGTGTGATGGCAAATTCTTGCATTCATGCATATCTTGATTGAGGACAAACAATAACTTAGGTTTGGGGGTGTGATAACTTTTGAAAAGAGTTATATTTTATGCCTTTAGGCTTGGTTAATTGCCTGTACTTAGGCAAGTTTAGTTGCATTTTAGGATTTTTCCATTAGTGTTTTTAGGAAATCACATTGAGGAGCTGGGACTGTGCTTAAATGTTATTATATGTTACTTTGTTTTGTGCGGGAAGTATTTGTTTGTTGATTGAGTGGTATGTGAAGAATGAGGAAAAATGAATAAAGGATTGAAGGTTTGGATTGGCAAGAGGTTGGAGAGTTTGCCAACATGAATGTCGTGGGAATTCTTGTAAGATTCCCAGTCAGCTCTTAATCGTTATTAGCCTTGCTATACGTGTACCAGAAAAATTAGCCTAAAAAGAGGAAAAAAATCTTTAGATTAAGAGATCATGGGATCATGGAATGATAGGCCTACTCTAAAGGGGGAGATATAATAACCAAAAAGAAAAAAACTGTAAAGGGGGTAGACGGTTAGAGAGACAATTGGGAAGAGAAATGCTTTAGATGAAAATAGAGGGTAGTAGTTGCGATAAGGGCAAAAACGTGAAGGGGAGAACAAAGGCAGTCCCTCCTGGTCACCGGAAGACATTTCGTAGCCAAAATTATGGGCTGGACAGGCAAAAGCTATCTTCCTGAGTTCTATATTTAATTCTTTATTTTCTTTTCCACAATTTGATTTAAGGAAACAATGTTGGATGCTATTTTGAATCTAGATTTTATTCACCAACCCATGCGCTAAATCTCATAGGGTTGGGATTCCTTGATGAAACATTTATTTCCATTATTGGTCATGACTTAGATCAATGTTAATTTACTATTTCATTCAATGGTATTTATGAATAGCATGCGCGTAATCTCTAAACATAGGTGAATATGCATTAGGTTTATAAAATTAATCTATTTCTGACAAGGTTAGGTTAGTTATATCGAAATTGAATGATATAAGCGAGCACTCAAAAGAATACTCGTAGTAGACTCTAGATTTAGAACAGTGTTATATATGGAAAGGAGAATAACAGTAGTAGGAACCAAACTCAAAGCTTATAGACATATAGTGCCCTAGGTGAGGTAACTCAAGGCCTAGCTATCGAAAAAAGCAAACCACAGTAGAACTATTCGGAGCAGTAGAATAAGATTGAACTTGCCGAGGCATTATTGGTTAATGAGAGTAGATTCTTTGTAATCCCAGCCTTACAAATCAACATTGTAGATCCTTAAAACTATGCTGTAACATTTCTATTTTCACATCCTTAGTTGGTACTTGTTTACATATTATTCATGTAATCATTCTCGTACACTGCATTCTTACTCTTGTCTTGCCAATAGCATTTTCATTTATTTTTTAGAATTCACATATTACATAGATCAGTATTCCTTAATTATCTCTGCATTCTTCTTATTGTTTTTGTCATAGCATTAATCACACTTCTTTATAATAACTTGACCAACTTATACCTAATCGATCTCTGTGGAGACGATCTCACTTATCACTTTATTACTTGATCCGTCGTGTATACTTGAAAAATTCACATAGCATATTCACACGCAACAATAACCGTGATCAAATTACTGTTGATTCATTATTTATGTTTATCTTTATTATCAAGTTTATTGTGTTCATGAGATCCATGAGGAACTAATTCTTTTATGAGGGATTAGCGAGTGGATGTGTGATTAATTAATTTCTATATAGGGTTTTCGTAGCGGATCAGCTATTTGGGAGAGGAAGAACTTAAACCCTAGTATTGACAAAACCCTAGGAAGTTATTTAGGTGGGAGTTAACCCGAAATTGGTATGGCCTATCCGTGAACACCTTAGCCCAAAATCGATCTGGACTGTGAGGTCGAGAGATAAGTAGTTTTTACCTACTTTTTAGTTTAGTTGAAGATCAAGAGATCCTGCTAGGATAGTGACTGGTTGATTGAGTAGAAACCTGAAATAAGAATTATTCATGATCACTAAAGCGACTTAATCACCCATACTTAGATTTGATAAAGTTAGAATTTATATACCCGAAGCTCACTTTACTTTTACTATTTTTATATTCTTTAGTATAAAAACCCCAAAATATCTTATTTATGTTTATTCGTAATATAATTAATCCATAGTAATAATTAGATTTATTTAAGTTTAGGTTAAAATTAATTTAGTATTTGCCACCCTTAGGTACAATCTTCGAAGTACTTACCTACTTCGTTGTAATTATATTACATCTGACCCATATACTTGCGGACACCACCTCAATTCTATATCATTTAGTTGTAGTATTCACACTCTAGACGTTGGAATATTCGAAGATAGCCAGCTACCTCTTTGAGCCAAAATTCACACTTGTTGAGTTTTGTGAGCAGTTGCTTCTCTTATAGAATCTGTAGCACAGTTCACAAGTGAGCATCATGCTCTTCTTCAGTTTGGAAGTACACCTAGATATCCTCTATGAAAAATACCACGGATCAATCAAAATATTCACGGAACACTCAATTCATCAAGTCTGTGAATGTAGTAGGAGCATTTGTTAATCCAAAGGGCATGACAAGAAAATCATAATGCCCATACCTTGTTTTGAATGTTGTTTTTCAAACATCTATTTCCTTTACCTTAAGCTGGTACTAACTTGATCGTAAGTCTATCTTTGAAAACATTGTGACACCTCATAGTTGTTCGAACATGTCATCAATTAGTGGCAAAGGGTACTTATTTTTTATAGTTAACTTGTTCAACTGCCTATAGTCTAAGCACATTTTTAAACTACCATATTTTTTCTTCACAAATAGAACTGATGATCCATAAGGAGACACACTTGGTCGTTTTAAATATCTATCAAGTAGCTCCTTTAGTTGTATATTTAATTCTTAAAGCTCTTTTGGTGTCATGTGATAAGGTGTAACTGAAACTGGCGAACTACCAGGATATAGTTTAATGGTGAACTCCACTTCGCGGTCTTGTGGTATACCAGGTAGCTCGTCCAGAAGTACATCAATAAAATCCCTAATAGTCCGTATGCTGCAAACACCTATCACCTTGTCTTGCGAGTCCATCACAAAAGTGAGGAAGGCTTCATACCCTTTTTCCAACATCTTCTCTGCTCTTATTTTTTAGACCAAATTGGACAAGATTTAGGCTTGCTTTCCCACAACCACAATTTCCATTCCTTCCTTCACTCTCGGGGTCACCCTTTTTAATGTGAAGTCTATTTTGGCCTTATACTCAGTTAGCCAATCCATCCCCAATATCATGTCGAACCCGTAAAAAGGCAACTCGATCAAATTAGCAAAGAAGACATGTCCTTGAATTGTCAAGGGACACCTACGATACACTCTATCTACCAATACACATTTACCAAATCAACTAGTGACAGTTATACCATTATCTATGTTGCCCACTGAAATACCCAACTCACAGACCAGTTTGCTTAAAATATACGAGTGAGTGGAAATAGAGCCAATCAAAGAAAATAATGGTAGGGTTCGCAGAGTAAAGGTAACTGTGATGACATCAGTCGAACCCTAATTATATGGTTACTTAACTGCATAGACTCGTGGAAGCCCTCCTACCATAGTTAGAGTAGTAACAGTGTGAGCTAGGTTCGCTTCCCAGGTTATCTTATGTCACTAACTCTTTCTCTGCCTCAATCGCGAGCACCAGCTCACACTAATGTGGGGGTTACTTTCCGAGCTTGCGACCCCTTTTATTGTTCTGGGAAGTCCTTTATCATTTGTTCCTTAGACCCGCACTTAAATCATCCACCTATTACCTTATGACATTCCCCAGAGTGTATTCATCTCTAGTGTTTGCAGAGTGGCCAACTTAGCGATCTGTGTGAACCTCCCTATTTAGCCTAGGTGTTATCTTTCTATCATGATTGGTCTAATCGAAAACTTCGTTTAACATTTATGGTAGTGTTACATGATTCGTGATCCCTCTTGGTTGTTCGACCATGTTGTCCAAACACTAGTTTCACAGACCCCGTTGCAGTTTGCTAATCTGTCATAATTCGGTGTAGCAGATTAAACTAATTTTTGCACTTTAAGAGCTTGAAAGTAAGCATTTTCGTTAGGTTTTAATCATGTTTTTGTAAGTTTCCTTAAAGTTAATAAAATGTGCAAATTGAGTCTTTTATTGACCTTAGGGGCCGAATGAGGCCTAAGAGTGAGCAAATGAAGTTTGTAAGTGTGTAGGAGACCTTTTAAAGGCGTACTAAACCAATATTGGTCACTATGTCACAACACAAAAATATCAATGTCAAAATAGAGAGAGTAGAATCGGGAAATCAGAAGATTCCCTTCGATGTTGCGACACAGTCTAAGGGTGTCACGACATACCCTGATGATATCCCAATAGGAGTATATTGACTCTATCATGAGATAGTTCCTGGTGTGTCGCAACATCAACTATAGGAGAAAATTAACACGAACCATGAGGCATTTTGGTCCGTACAATCAAACTTAAAGCTTAGGAATGTCAGCTAACGTAGGGTTAAGGACGACGACCACCTAAAATCTATAAATAGGCTCATTTGTCACATGTTATAGGCAAAAATTACTTAATTTAGAATTCTTATGTTAATTTCAGTTTAGTTTTCTCTTTTCTTAGGTTTTTAGATTTGCTTTTAATTATTCTTGTTTATCTCGAGAGATCTAATTTCTGGAGATAATCAAACTTGTGGATTCAGTTTATTCTTAATACAAATCAAGTGTTTTCTTAAACTCTACACTTCAATTCATTTATCATGTTCTCTCTTTACATCAATTCCATATTGTTTATGAAAACCATGAGGAACTAATCCTTCTATGGGGGATTAGTGAGTGGAGGTATAATTTGTTAACTGTTTTATAGGGTTACTCAATGGATCAGCTATTTCAAAAAGAAAGAATGTAAACCTTAGGCTTGATAATCGTAGGAAGTAATTAATGTGGGAATTAACCTAAAATTGGCATGGTCTATCTGTGAACGCCTTCACCCCAAATTGGTCTGGACTATGAGGTTAGAAGATAAGTAGTCCTAGTAGACTCGTTATTTGAGTGGAAGATTACAAGATTTTGCAGAGATAGCGACTAGTTGATTGACGAGAACCCAAAGCAACAGTTGATAGGGATTACCGAAGTGAGCTCATCACCCATAATTAAATTTGATTTATTCTACTTCTTGATTTGCTGAATTTTATTCCTTTATGTTATTTTATTTATTGAAATCTTAAAAAATCCTTTTATTTTTACTTTTGTACTATAACTGATTTAGATTACTAATTAGATCTTTTGGTGTTTAGGTTAAAGTTGATCTATCACTAGCCTCCCTTGGGTACGATCCTTAGAGAACTCACCTACTCCGTTATAACTATATTACAACTGGAGCCATATACTTGCAGATATCGCCTAATTTATATCTTTTACTGCAGCATTCACACTTTAGACATTATTATGTCTGGAGGCGGTCAAGTTGTTGGCGCCATTGCTGGAGAGGCAACGCCACTAGTTTGATTTTAATTTCTTTCATTTCAAAAAGAATAATTAGGAAATATTTAGGTCATAGATATGATCTTGAATTTATTCAACTAACTAACTCAACCATTACTTATTTGTTTTACTTAGGAAGACCTCTGTGCACATTTCAAATAAAAACTTCATCCGTAGTAACTATAGGAGACTGGTCAACAGGAGAATGGATAGTTTTGATTATATGTGGTTAGATGACGACTTAGATTATAATGCCAATATTTACGAAGAGGGGGTCTATGAGGACTGGGAGATACAAGAGAACCAATGATTATTAATGTTTGAATTAAGTCAACATTGAGGAGAAACATCAACGATTTTCCAAGACGATAAAATAGAGTCGGACATTAGTATACTCCCAGAAAGGCATCAAGATGTGCGAAGTCCAAAATTGAGAAAAGGAGAGAATGCCACTATAGATACTTGTTAGAGAAGTGAACTCCTAAACTATTATTCATCCCAACAGACAGAAGGACACCCAGATAAATTGAGTGAAACTACAGCAAGAGAAAGTACAAAGCTAGTTGGGGAAATGACCAGTAAATAGAATAATTAGATAGGTAGAGAACTCATTATCCTAGTAATTTCGAGTTCTTCCTATAAATTCGAAACACAGGAGCAATACAACATAGAACCACCAACAAAGACAATGGTATTCATGGCTAACTTAGTGGAGGAATGTCTACTGAGTCAGGAATTCACAAAGCAAAATAAAGAGATCTCGATAGTTCTAGCTAATAAGCCTGAATTAACTATACTCTACACATCCTTAATCCTAAACCAGGCACTGCAGAAGTTCAATGATCTAGGAATTTTCCACAAGATAAAAAGAATTGGATATATATATAATGACAGGATTTATGATCACGTAGCAAGCCTCAATCAAACTGGACAATTGATGAGTATAGGCATTGAGCTACACATCATTAATCCTAAACTAGACACTCAAAAGTTCAATGATCTAGGAATTTTCCACAAGCTGAAAAGAATTGGATATATATATTGATAGGATTTATGATCACATAGCAAGCCTCAATCAAACTGGACAATTGATGAGTATAGGCATTAAGCTACAGGCACAAAGAAATATTTGATTCTTACAAGAACCATTCAAGAGAATTATATGCAAACAAATGGATGAATTTAAAAGCCCACTGAGTCAGAATCCAAGTGACATAGTGCAAAATTCTTTGCCAATCTATTTGCCAATCATCTCAAAAAGTACTCCTAAAAAGAAATTCCTGATCGATGAGATGGACAGAAACACAATGAGCGAGAAGTACGAACCACAACTCTCAACCTTCTTACAAAGCAAGAACGTTAAGCAAAAACTAAAGTGGTTGTGTTCTTACGCGATTCTACAAATAATTAATAGTTATGATCTACCAAAAGAATTATCAATGGTTAAGGCAGACCAAAAAGACATGTTCAGAGAGAAAGACAATCGTAGACCAGTAGAATGACATGATGGGTGTTCGACCAATATAGACAGAGACAGTTTACAATGATCACCTCGATGTATATTGACTGAGTTGACGCACGAGTCCGACAGCAAAACCGAAACATCTTTACGTAAAAACTTTTACTAATTGTACAAAACTATATATTTTGCGAATCAATTAATTAAAATCCTACATGTAGATCAAAGGCGGGGTTACCGAGCACTTGAAATCACTCTAAAGTTTGAAAATTTTGGAAAATAGGGTCAACGTCGTAACATGGATACTTCGTGTCGCAACACCATGGTCAATAGAAAAACATGACAAAAATCAAATCAATGTCGCAACACCACTGTCCTGCATCACGACATGGTAGACAGTCTATAATATCCCTAAACTAGGTCTAGCACTTTTAGCTATATTTTTTGGGTTCCGTGTAACAGCCTGAATTTTGGGCTAGTCGAAATAGTGCTTTTGGGACCACAAATTCGACGAGAAAAAAATTTTATTTTCATTATATTTTTATGATCTACGATTTCACAAAATGATTTCATGAACATTTCATTCGAAAATTTTGACGTTTGGGCACTCAATTTAGTCAAAAGGGCTAAATTGTAAAAAGTGCAAAAGTTGAGTTCTACA
>JABFAF010277028.1:0-13913 GCA_013677275.1 Gossypium schwendimanii | reverse complement strand
CAGTTTTTATGTCTCAATCTCAGTTTTGGGTTCTCAGACCCAATTTTTGATCTCAATTCCTATTTTCAAGTTCAATTACCCATTTGGCCAATTGTCTCACTTGAAAATTAATTTCCAAAAATATGATATTAATTTCAATTAATTTGATAAAATTAATTTTACTTTATCAAAATTAATTTTCCCAAAAATCAATTAGATTTTTTAAATTAATTTTTAATGAAAATTATTTAATTAAATTCATTATTTAAACAATTCTCACGACCACCTAATTTAATTCCACATTGAATAAATCAACCAAATTAAATTATTCCAAAGTCGTAGAATTTTCTTCTTATTCAAATGCAGTCTGGTCAAGTTTTTGTTGACCTAACGAAGGGACCAATCAGACAAATACAATTAGGCTCAAGTAATTGCAATTATGTCCAAAAGCATCGTTCTAATATTTCACAATTTACTTAATTATTGGGTCAGTCCACAATAAGTACCACGATTGAAAACTCCTTATTGTATACTCTTTAGGAAAACAACTCATCCAACTGCTTTGTCTAATAACCTCGTCATATGTGTGTTATCCTCATATGATATCCTTGATTCCTTTGAGTTAAATACATTCACTCAATACAATCCTATTTTATCTCATTGTCACCATTGTGTCTTCTTAATGATTAATATGATCACTGTCAACAAATGATTATGATAAATTGCTCATTCATATTTATCTATCCACAATATGCCAATGAGAGGATATTGTTAACTCTTTAATCAAGCTATGAATTCATTTATTGCTAGTAAAGCCATGTTATACACAACTTGTGTACCCAACATATTAGCTATGGACTTGATCATCTTTAGAACATAAGCCTCTACTTATATCAAAGCACATGAGTTACATATGCATGGTCAGTGACTAACTCAAGGTTTAGGTAAATCACACCATGAACCTCACAAATGAATTAATTTGCAAACTGATTCAGAATTAATTCATCTTGGGTCCAGTCCAATGTATAATTTTTCTAATGAATACATCTATGTCTCTACCCGTGGATTCAACTTCTCCGATAACCAAGAGTAGCTATCTCCCCCAATTGGAATTGTAGGTGACATAATAATCCTTCTAAGTATTTGAATCAAATGCTCATTTTAATTCTTTTGTAGGATTACAGAATCATTTAGATTATCTACTGAAGTAAATTGCCTTTTTCACAATGTAAATGTCTTACTTTGATTCTTTTGCTTACTTTGACTTTTCCTTTCAAAGATTCGTGTTTTTAATCCCAAAGGACCCTTTTAGACTACTTCTGAGACAGGCATAGACATTTCATGCAGACTCATACTTGACAGATTTATCCCTTTTAGACTTCCTTATGACAGATGCATTCATGCTTCTAGACATGTAACACATTCCCTTTAAACTTTATGCATAAGCTTGCTCATGATAGACACTTTCACAATACACTTCTTCATATCCTCAATACACACATTAACACACTAACCATTGATCACAGAGATCATATCCATACGAATCATTCATGCAAGTTCATTAGATGTACATTTCTCATAGAATCATCACATTAGACATTTTTAGCTCATTTTTACAGAAGGTACCAACATGCATAATACAATGGCAAGATTCGGCTTGGAGACTCACCTTATAACCTCAAAGGCAATTTAAACTTCAGATCTAGCCCTTTCTTCTTGAAATGAACTGCTTGAGCTCCAGATCCTTCAATCAGTCAGGTGTTATAGGTTTCTCGCATCAGCAAATAGACTTTGTTAGAATCTATTTGTTGAAACCCAAAACATAACACTAAACCTTATTTTTTCAAGTATACTTATAGATCTACATTTCCTTAGTAGAGAGAGTCATGAAACGTACCTTCATGGGAGGGAAATCTCTAGCAGAAATTGGGGTTTCAGAATCATCTGTTGAGAGGCAAGTCCCATCTGCTCATGGCTCTCATCCTTAAGAAGGAAGATAACTCCCTTAACTTATCCTGGGTGTCCTTTTAACCTAATTCAAGTTTTCATGGGGACTTGATAAACGTCACGTCAAGACTGAGTGGCTTATAAAAAATTGCCACGTTTAAGAAACTTATCTGATAGTTTTTTAACCTTTGACTTTTCTTATTCATGTTTAGTTAATTCCCAACCAACTTTCCTTACAAATCAATTGGTACGGGACGACATTGGTTACTAAAGGTATTACGCCTTATGGCGTGGCCTCATACCTCATAACCATCCTTTTTGTAACATAGCTTTCATTTCACTCATCATCCTAATCTTGACTAGGAATCCTTGTCTACTTATTTTCATATCAGAGTCAGCCAAAAATGCATTTGGGCGACTACTACTACTTAGTAAAATATTCCTCCCTATGATTCCTTAATCGTTCCTATTATAGAGGGTCGTATAAATAGAACATTCTTAGTTCGTCTATTCTATACGCCAAGATGGGATTTTTTAGGCCAACATTACTTAGCTTACCATACTTTTTTATAACTGGGCACCTTATTTATATACCTATACCCTTACCACTATTCATTGATTCGTCATACTTAATTTTCCTCAAGGTTAGCAATAAGCTTCATTCCTTCAGAATTCACTAAACTAAGGCATAACAAACGTGCTCCAAAAGTAACTTATACTTAATCCAATCTTAACGTTGGACACTTAAAATTATCCTATTAAGCCTTAATCCTATGGACCATATTTCACACTTTTAGGACTTTGCCTAAGGGCGTACTCATGAACTTCTATTTTGTAAATGAATCCATCACTTTACTTATTCAAAACTCATTCCAAAATTCTTACTTCTAAAAAAACATTTGAATACTAAGGCTTCATCGGGTGGGATATTACAATTCTCCCCCACTTAGAAAATTTCATCCTCTAAATTTTTCATCCCTCTAAGAGCCAAACGCCTGAGGAAGACATTGTTCACTAAGTAAGGACAATATGAGTTCTTTATTAAGTTTCCAAGATCTCTCATTTACTGGCATATCCTTTGAAAATCTCCTCAAAAATTGTCACTTATCTACTTTTAAGGACAGAAATAAATTTTGGCAATCAAACGCTTAGTGCAGATCTCACATGATTTCCCTAGATAATTGTCAAAATTGTGCTAGAGAATTGGAACAGTTGCCTAAACTTAACTTATCAATCATGATTACTCTCATTCAATTTTTCTATTTCAAAACTTATTTCTTACACCAGTTGTCATTATCTTATACGAGGAAATCAAATGGTCTTCACAGAACTAGCTTCCCACGCAAGGCTGATCCTCTTTTCTAATAAGGGACATGCTAAACACTTCTGCTAATGTCCTTTCTTACTCAACCAAAAACTTTCACTTTCATCCGTTGAATCCTCTTGCCCTTTTTTCATTTTTTGTTTCAGAGTTCCTTTTTCCTTCTCCTAATCCTTTCCTTTATTCTACAATTCTTGTAGAATGGTTCAATCATTCCTTTGACAAATGGCTGCCTAAACTTAACTTATCAATCATGATTACTCTCATTCAATTTTTCTATTTCAAAACTTATTTCTTACACCAGTTGTCATTATCTTATACGAGGAAATCAAATGGTCTTCACAGAACTAGCTTCCCACGCAAGGCTGATCCTCTTTTCTAATAAGGGACATGCTAAACACTTCTGCTAATGTCCTTTCTTACTCAACCAAAAACTTTCACTTTCATCCGTTGAATCCTCTTGCCCTTTTTTCATTTTTTGTTTCAGAGTTCCCTTTTCCTTCTCCTAATCCTTTCCTTTATTCTACAATTCTTGTAGAATAGTTCAATCATTCCTTTAACAAATGGCTACCCTTATGTCAAGTAGAATATCACTGCTAACTTTTCGGTCCTATATGAATCCTTTAGAGCTTAAGGATACCTTTCTCAAGAGTAAGGTTCTATCAATTAGGAATAACACCACCCAAAATAAAATAAGCCCGCATTTGAGGGCCTAGACATGCAAAACTCTAACAATGCCTATGAGGCTGAAAACCATTCAAATGTCATTGGTGTGACAACACTCAAGGCTTTTTTCCCTTGTACTCTTTCATGCTGCTGGTCAAATGTTAGGTTTAAGTTCTAATATGGACCACTTAAAATCCTTTATATTCACTCTGATGAGGATCATCCATGAGTGTGTTGTAACTAGGAGGGACTCTTCTAAGGAACATATGATGTCCTAGGGGACAACTACGTCACCTGTTACTAACACCACATCATACTTTTTAGGAATGTTCTTCTTTGTAACACCCCAAAATAACGCCTAGGAGTTTTAGGGGTATTTTAAGAATTTTAGCTCTAGAGTGCTCGAAATTTTGTAGCATGATAAATCGAGATTACATTCGACTATGGCATCTTAGTTATTAAATTAATTTTTGAAATAGTGCTCTAGAAACTTTAATTTTAGGAAAAGGACTGGGTTGAAATAGAGTCAAATTTGTGATTTTTTAAGAGTCAATTAGCCCAGATTTTAAATTTCAATCTATTTTTTCCCCCACCAACGTGATTTCACGATATGTATTTCCCTCAAAACAAGCTTTGTCGTCCCTTACTATTCCCTTGCCCCTCCCATTAGTTTTTTCTTTCCAAACCATAGCACATTGATTTCCTAACATTCTCAAGCCAATTACCTTTATAAATCCCCAAGAAAAACACTCAAAAACTCTAAAGATTCCATCATCTTCTTCAAAGGTGGGTTTTTTAGATTTGTGTCAAAACTCATCTAATTTTCCATCAAAGGTAATATTTCAAATTCTTATGAGTTTTACATGATATCTAGTCCTTAAAATTTAAGTGTTAGCCATTAAATCACAAATTTTTAATAAAAGCCAAAAATGGAGTCATTTATGGTGGATTCTAAAATTTTGGGTAAAAATGTGGTTTTAAAGTGTATTTCTATTAGTTTCAATGTGATTAAGAGGTTTTGAAACTTGTATTGAAGTTTTGTTGATGATTTCTCATGTTTTAATGAAATTTGTAAAAATTGCCTAAAAGATGTCGAAAAATGTTGATACCATGAACTGAGCATTTTAATGTAATTTAAAGGTTGAAAAATAGGCGTAGGTGATTAATAAGATAAACGGAATTCGTTTTAGGTGAAAAAGTTAAGCATAGACCGAGTTGTGAGCATTTTAGGTTTGTTACGTTAATGGTTTTGAGCTACTTGGAAACTCAACTTAGGCTTGTGTTTTGGTTGGTTTGAGTGAATCCTTAGTCATTATTTGACTATATTTATTGTATGATTGCTGTGTGTAAAGCCTTGGATTCATTAGAGCCTTCTACTAGTTAAAGAAAGATCTAGATTGAGCTTTCAGCTTATTGGAGAAAGCATTAGTGGTGAGTGTTTGGAATGGCTGCTTGTAGACACGAGTCATATGTCATTTGGGAATTTTTAGTAGCCTAAACCCCTACTCTAAATTCTGGGTGTAAGTTTCCTTGTATCTATATTTATCTTGTGCTTTTGTGCTTATATGATTATGAAGTTGTGCATAGTAATGAGAAGCTCATATATGTGATATGTTGATAATGTAACCGTTGTGAAAAGTGAAAATGTATACATGATATATATGTTAAGTAACAGTGATAATGTTTTGCAAAAGATACTAACATGTAGTGATAGTGCATGAATAATTGGTAAGTGTTATGTGTTTGTTTCAGATATTTTGGCATTGTGATCTTGAAACTGTTGGATATAGTTGGCATGCCATTGGATTGTGAGTACTCACCTATATGTATAGTGATTTTGGGCTTTGAGGCCCTGGGACATGTTTTGAGGGATAAAGAAATATGAGCTAAGCTCCATTCAATGGGATATGTGAGGGGAAATAAAGATAGTGTTAGCTATATGCTTCACTTCTGGGACATGTTTGACTCTGTAAGTCTATGTTTAGTGTGATAGAGATCCGTGTATCCAATAAGTGATGATAAAGCTCACTATAAGTTTCATGACTCAAGTGCCAAATTATCTTGTATATATATATGTGTTTGTAGTGTGATAAATGCCTTAATAAATATGCAGTTGCTATGCAAACTATCCTTATAAATGTTATGCAAACGAACTATTAGATGATGCATGTTAAAGTTTTACACGTTAATAAACATGAGACTCTAATATCGTATATGTATGTGGTTTTTGTGGATGCATGACAAAATGTTTGCATTGTGGTTATTTCACTCAGTTACTGAGCTTGTTTAAGCTCACTCACTCTTTTCAACATTTACAGATTAGTAACAGTTCGGTGTTGGCGGTGTGGTTATCCTAGGGAGTAATCCAAGGAAGACTCATTTATTTTGGTAGGTGTTATTTTAGTTATTTTCATATTGGGAAATAAGGCAATGTGGTAGACTTGTTTAGTGCTATGATATGTTTGGATTACTTACCGACTTTGTTTATTTTAGTTTCGGAAGTTTGTGGGTTTATATGTTTGCTTATGTTCATGAACTTGAATGATGACTTGATGTGTCTTTCTTGGACACGTTTGACAATTTGAACTGTAAAATTTAGCCGTTGGTTTATTATTTATCGAAGTAAATGATGCATGACGCTTAGAATCTGTTTTTGAATGAGTTAATTGCATATATATGCTGCATTTTTATGTCTAGGGACAGAGGTATTGATATTCGGGATTTAAAATCGATACCTTTGTGTTTTAAAATGTGAAAGGAGTCAGAATAGAGATTTGATATAAATACCTTTCCCAAGTATTGATACTCGGGGTCAAAGTATCGATATTTCATGACAGGTATCAATATTTTTTGAGACTTTGGGATTTAGTCGAGAAAGAGAATGTAAGTTTGGTATCGTTTTTCCAGGTGGTATCAATACCACACAGAGAAAATATCGATACCCTAGTGTCAGTATCGATACCCACGGACACATTTTGAGAATTTTGCTAAATAGACCTTATGCATGTAAGCTCTCATTTTTAGGATTACTTTTTATATAATATTCACATAACAATGATATCTAACAAGTATAATTGACTTAAACGTATACGAATATTAAAATAGAAGATGCTTCATTTAAAATGAAAATTTACTTGTTGTATATGACATGAGACGGTGGTGTGGCATCTCGTATTCGGGCTTGGCAACTAGGCCGGGTATAGGGTGTTACGTTCTTTGCGGCCTATGGGGCATAGCTATGAAGACAATCACCATCAAAATTAGCTCTTCTAAAGTAAACTTCGCCCTTCTTAAGGCTTTTCACAAGATGCAATTACATTATTGTATTCCTTCACCTATCTACAAACAGAGTTAGCCATACATACCTAAGAGACTAAGCCAGGCACGATGTGTTATGCATATAAGGTTCCTTCATCTTCCTTCATTTAAGAATCGACAAACCGTGCTCTGATACCAAACCATGTAATGCCCTCAACCCGACCCGATCTTCCATATATGAATCTCGAGTGTTAAGTCCTTCTTATAGATGTCTGTTAAAAATTCTTCTCTTTCTTTTATTCATTGTTGTAAATGTCTCTATGAATGTATCGAAATTTATTATTGGCATACATTTACATTTCGCCTATGTACAGACTACTATATATGACTATTATAGAGCTTCTTGTCAAAATACAATGTATGGCTATTACAGACTACTATCTTAAAATGAGGCAAATAAAATACTTCTTTTTAAAAAATCTTCCTAAAATTACCAAAATGTAAAATAACTTCTCCCACTACTCCGGATGAAACATAGCTCTCATCTCTGGTCCGCAACGAGAGGCTCCTATCATGTAGACTTTTTGTTTCGTTGAACCCCTATAAAGAAACACACACATGGTTAGTGGCTTCAGAATCAATAACCCAGTTGTCAATTGATTCTTCTACTAAGAAAGCTTCAACCACAATAGAGTTTTATACATTTTCCCTTTTTCGCAAGGTAATCCAAATACTCATTGGTGTTTGATTTGAAGTGTTCAATTTTGTTGTAGAAGAAACATATGATCTTTTTAGAATGTTTTGACTTCTTTGCCTTCTTCCTACCCACACGAGGTGAAATCAAAGACTTAGTCGGTTTCTTCTTTCCCTTAGCTTTCTACTTCTCCTTAGAGGACGAGAGGCCTACAACTAAGTTTGCCTCAGGTTTTTCCTAAATTGGCTTACCACCATTCAATATCAACTCACAGGATTGTAATTCCTTCATGAGCTGAGTCAAGGTAAGTGCCTTGTTCCCCAAGTTGTAAGAAGCCCTAAAGTTAGTGAAGTCATTGCTCAAGGATTTAAACACTATTTCAATCTGAGTGTTCACGTTCAGTTCAGCCCTGTTGTCCTCTGCTTCCATAAAGAATCTCAAAAGCTTAAGCATATGTTCTTTGACCAGAGTGTCAGGTTTTTGCAAATCCTCTAAATTTGTCATGATCTCTTTAGCAAAATAAAAATTCTAATATTCCTTTTGCAGCACACTACTCATGCTCGTTAACATATAACATTGAGCAATCGAGTTAGAATTTCTCCAGCGATTTCTCACTTTGGGCTGAGCTTCAAGTGGGCAAGGTTCGTCAAGAACGAAATTGTGTTTCTCACAGCTGAGAACTATCAACAAGTTCTATTTCCATTCTTGAAAGTTATCCTTATTCAATTTATTCTCAATAAAAATGCTAATAAAAGAAGTATGAGACATGTTTGAATTGAAAAACATTAAAGATTCACTAAGTATTATCTTTTTATTAAGCAAATATTTTCATTTCAACAACATATCAAGAATGTAATATGATACATGCGTCTTGTATTAAAACCTTGAAAAACATTTTTCCATTGCTACAATCATTCTCACACCCATCAATCATGTCGCATTGGGGTCCCATGATTAGCTAGCAGAACATGGATTACATCCAATCGGTTCGTGAATCTTAATTCTTAAAACTCTACATGAACCAACAACGGTTTAAAATTTGGCCATCATCTCTAGCTTAGATGTTGTTTCTTAGGGAACTATTTAATAAGAGACGATCTTAAGTGTGTAATCATTGACTTAACATTCATCATGAACATGCCTTCATTTGTGAGTCATCTTAGGATAATCTCACTGAGAGTCATGCATGACTAGTTGTCCTTAAGGACCCATATGATAAATTTTACTCTAGGG
The DNA here is from genome assembly GCA_013677275.1 of Gossypium schwendimanii. NCBI lineage: Eukaryota > Viridiplantae > Streptophyta > Magnoliopsida > Malvales > Malvaceae > Gossypium > Gossypium schwendimanii. The sequence continues at coordinate 4,815 of JABFAF010277028.1, read as the reverse complement.
TGTGGCAAGGGTAGGAACTGACTCGAAACTTTATCATGCTATCACTTAGGGACCATCAATGGAGGTCGTAGGTTTTGTTCACCTTCAAGCACTCAATATTATAAAAAAAATATGTAAGGTTTTTATCCTAGATTTCAAGCATGATCATACAATAGTCCTAGTGGCGTTCTTACCTAATCTATATGACATGCTTCCAATATATGCATGGCATGCTATGAAAATTTTATAATATTTACATTAATTTATTCACAAGAATCAATCAATCAATCATAAAAACAAACAATTTTGATCCTCTACATTTTTTATTTTAAGGGAAAAATAGAGGAAGTGAATGTGAACCATGCACCAGGTAGGGTCCTAAGAAAGGGAGGTGACTCATATTTGACCACTTAAAAACCAAGTCTTTCCTTACTAGATTCAATCCTAGACAAGCACCTTCGCATTATCACACTTCTCACAACAAGCGAATAACCTAAAGAAGTAAATGGAACAATACAACACATGTATTTTCTCATTACCACACTTCTTATTTTTTAATCAATCAACTATCGATAATCTCATACATATATATCAAAATTATAATATAAATATCATAAATAAATTATAAAACAGATATATAAGGAGATGAATAATTAAAATAAAATTGTTAGCCAAGATTTCTATGGTTTTAATTCTAGAAAATAAATAATAAAACAAAAATTACATAGTTTTTCACCACAAGGCATTCCTTGGGTCTTCAACCGTCATTGCTACATCTTCTCCTCATCATGAACTCATTTTTACAAAAATTATATTTAAGTCCTATATCTATTTTCGGATCACAATAATTCTATGAATTAAAAAAATCCTACATAGAGATGATAGTCCATAGTCTATTTTATAAGAACCACAACCTTAGCAAAAAGTAATAATTATATAACAAATATATAATATCACATTTATTCACATATATAACTCAAAACATGCATAAGATCTAAAGAATGCCATTTTCTATGTAATCAAATCATTCAAAAAGGGAAATATATTTTGATTACCTATCTATACTTATAGATAGAGTACAACCTAACTCTGATACTGATTGTTGGAAAATCAAGTTGGAAATGTAGCGAAAAAGAATTTTACGAAAAAAATAGAATTTTAATTTTTTTTTCCAAAATTAGAACTTGGTTGTGATATCTAAAGTAATAAAACACTTAATCAAAATTATATCTTTTCAATTCGTCTAGGATGAACGCTTCGACTGAGTACTTCCGTTACCCTCAAGCTCATGTTTGTTAATTGTGGGCTCGTTTCAAATCAAAAAAAAAAAATCACAAGATTAATAGTGGGAAAATTTTACAATTTCTCTAAACTTTTGGTCCAAGATGAAAATACAAAAAACATCTCTAGAAATCTTCTTAAATAATTTCTTCAAAGAATTTTCTCTCTACAACTTTCTCTTGAATTCAAGTGTGTGAAAAATAATGACTTACGACTCTCTTTATATAGGGAGAATTTAGAGAATTCAAAAATGATTAAACTTAATCATTTTAATATTAAATTAATAAAATACAATCAAGATAAGTATTAAATTTAATTTAATATTAACCCTATTCAAATAATATTATTTTTGGAACATATTATCTCAAATCAAATTATTTGGTAGACTCCTAGTAGAAGTGTGATTCCTCCATTGCTCAACTATCGAAGGACCACCCGCCGGCCACTGGAATGTCGTTGTCACCGCAGCTGACATCATCGTGTTCAATGGTGCCACTACAGGTGTGATACACGTATGGCACCCTGAACTAGTTCAGTTGTTGTCAGTTCAGTTCGGACCTAGTGACGGCTCGATCAAACTAGTCCAGCCACAGGTTGGACCATCACCCCGATTTTACATACCAGACCCAGTTTGACCATTTTTTAGGTATCCGTCTCAATTTTGGGTTCTCGGGCCCAATTTTCGATCTCATGTCTAATTTTCAAATTCAATTACTCATTGGGTCAATGGTTTGAATTGAAAATTAAGTTTCAAAAATATCATATTAATTTTAATTAATTTGATTAATTTAATTTTACTTTTCCAAAATTAATTTTGCCAAAAATCACTTATATTTTCCAAATTAATTTTTTAAGAAAATTCTTTAATCAAATTCTATAGTTGAACAATTCTCACGATCGCCTAAATTAATTCCACATCAAATAAATCGACTCAATTAAATTATTTCCAAAGTAGTAGAATTTTCTTCTGATTCTGATGCAGTCTAATCAAGCTTTTGTTGAGCTAGTGAATGGACCAATCAGACATATACAATTAGGCTCGAGTAATTACAATTACATCCAGAAGAATCATTTCGATAATTCGCAATCTACTAAATCATGGAGTTAGTTCATAAGAAGTACCATAATTGAAAACTTCTTATTCTATACTCTTTACGAAAGCAAATCATCCAACTACTTTATTCAATGACCTCGTCATGTATGTGTTACCCTTATATGATATCCTTAATTCCTTTGATTTAAACCCGTTCACCCAATACAATCTTATTTTATCTCACTGTCACCGTTGTGTCTTCTAAATGATTAATATGATCATTGTCGACAAATAATTGTGATAAATTGCTCATTCGAGAACAAGCAACTCGTGGCCATATTTCATATTTATCAATCCACACTATGTTAATAAGAGAATATTGTTAACTCTTTAATCGAGATATGAATTTCATTGTTGCTAGGTCATGTTGTACACAAGTCGTTACCCAACATACCGGCTATGGGCTCAATTATACTTATATCAAAGCACATGAGTTACCCACGCATGGTTAGTAAGTAACTTAGGATTTAGGTAAATCACATTATAAACGTCACAAGTGAATTAATTCACAAACGGATTCGGAATAAATTCATCTTGGGTCTAGTCCAATGTATCATTCTTTCAATGAATGCATCTATGTCTCTACCCATGGAGTCAATTGCTCCGATAGCCAAGACTAGCCATCTCTCCAATTGGAATTGTAGACGACATAATAATTCTTTTAAGTATTTGAATCAAATGCTCACTTTGATTCTTTTACGGGATTACGGACTTGTTTAGATTATCTACTAAAGTAAGTTGTCTTTCTCGCAATATAAACATTCTTATAGCTTCACTTATCATCAGTTTGAACTTAGACAATCAATTAACTAATATTTTCTTGTCACAATTTTGTTATGCATGCAAAAATGAAAGACATAAACACAAAAGACATAATAGTGAAACGTGGAATTAAATTTATTTATTTATTCATCGTTCAAATAAATAGAAAAAATTACATGTTTACTACAATATGGGTATATTTCCCAACAGTAATCTTTTTATCTAACCTATTCCATTCTGATTGATCCATATCTACGAGCTTCTTCTCTGTAATGATTCTCTCAAGATCGCTTTGAATCAGTATTGCTACCATACGAACTTGTCATAGACTGAAATTTGCGATACCGTCGAACTTATCAATATCAAACCTTATTTTTGCCATCTCTGAACGGGTTGAATACGAAAATTGAGCTAACTCTGATACCAGTTTGTAGGGAATTAACTCGTGTATGCAGCGAACAAGAAAAGTAACTAAGAGATTAAAAAGATCAACACGCAAATCGAAAGTGGAAAAACTCCTCAAAAGAGGATAAAAAATCACGGAAAAAATGAGATTCCACTATAATAAAATAAGAGTACAAAAGATGGAGAGAATCAAAAGAAAAACCCTTCAAAACAAAGAACATAATTCTCTCAATCTAAATATTTATGTTATATTAAACCTAGAGTAACTAAGGCATATTTATAGGCTGAAATTCATAGCATATATGACTAGAATATTCCGAAGTTAATCAGAGTTTAAGTGGAAATCTAAAAACAGAGTTTAACCAAAAGAAGAAAATCGAGAATTTTGAGGAGCACGTTGTCACGTTGTGACGTGGCTTTCTTCTTGTTGTGATGAAGTATGGTCACGTCACCAGGACGAAAGTGACATCTCCTCCTCATTGCGACGTCATTCATTGTCTATGTTGAAATTCAAGGCATACTCCACCTAACATAAGTAGGAGACAAACTATATTCGGGTACACCATCTTAAATATTCTTATAAAAGGTTACCCACTTTTTTTTTTTTTGAAAAAAAAGGGTTACCCACTTCTTCCACTTCATAAATGGGGATTTTAGTGTGTCATAATTGTTTTTAGAAAATTACATATACTAAACTTCAGTCTTCATTGGATACACATTTAAAAATTAATAAATTTTGGATTTTTTTCTTTTTTAATTTTACGGACCAATATATTAGCTAAACATACGTACATTTTTCAAAAACGTCGTACTAAAATTAATATATACACAAGTAGTTCTGATCATGGGTTGGGCCATCCGGCCCGGTCCGAAAGTCTGCCCGAAATGTATGAGGATTTGGACAAAAATATAGGCCCAAAAAATAGACTTGGACAAAAAAATAAGGCCCGTCCCAAATTCACTAAATGACAAAAAAAGCTGTTTTTTTTTAATGCTATTTTCTTGTTGTTTTCTCTCTATTTTACTATTATGTTGCTACTATTTTATTGTTATTGTTTGGATATTGTATAAAACTTATTTTATTTTTAATTTTGTTATTATTTTAAATGCATTTGTTAAAATTTTTTATTATTTTAGAGGCATTTGCTTATTAAGTTGCATTTATCTTAGTGTTATTTAAGTCTATATATTTTTTAAATTTTATTTTCAATTTGTTGGGAAATATATATTTTGATGTTTTTAGTATTTTTGATGTATTATATATATTTAAAAATTATATAAAAATAATATAAAAA
>JABFAF010277015.1:0-11683 GCA_013677275.1 Gossypium schwendimanii | reverse complement strand
AAATGAAATTTTAATTTTTAATAATCTATATCTTTATAATTTTTAAAGGATTAAATTAAATTTTCATAATTTTAGGGGGGACAAAGTGTAATTTTATCTTTACTAATTTAAAATTTTAAAATTTTCTAAAGGGCCAAAACAACAATTTTCCATTTTAGGGGGGTCGGGGCCCCTGCCAGCCCCCCTAGATTCGCCTATGTGTGTAGCACAACTTCTTTCATTCTAGTTTTTTTTATTCTGATTTTGATGGAGAGGGTTATAGCGGATCTTTCTATAGAGGAGGAAGATACGCTTCATCTAGGAGTAGATTCGGTGGAGAAGGATCTATCTTACGTGAATTGTTTTGTGGGTCTTAACATCCAGCGTGGTAATTTCCAAGCGATGCGGACTACCCTTGCAAATATTTAGCATCTGATTGGGGGTGTTTCTATTTTGGATCTGGGGAAAGGTAGGCTCATGTTTCAGTTCTATCTTGAGGTGGATGTGGATAGGATTGAAAAAGATAGACCTTCGAGTTTTAATTCTCGTCTTTTGATTCTTCGTCAGTTGTTGGAGAGGGAGAACCCATTGGGTGTCTAGTTAAATTGGGTGGATTTTTGGGTGTTGGTTCATGACATTCTACATGGATTTATGTCCGAGACTGTTGCAAAACAATTGAGTAATTTTATTAGGGATTTTTTAGAGTACGATGTTACAAATTTTAAAGTAAGAAGTAAGAGGGTCTTGCGTATTCGGGTAAGAATGGATGTTCGCAAGGCATTATGAAGGAGAAAAAGGTTTGCACTTCCAAATGGTATAAATGCATATGCACATTTTGAGTATGAGAAACAAACGTTATTTTGCTTCTTGTGTAACCAATTGGGCCATGGAGAGAGTTTAAGTCTGTTACGGGCTACAACTTCGAAGCATAAGATTATGTTCCAATGGGATCCTACCTTGTGTGCTCCATCGCGTAGGGTTGCTGCTTAGAAGAGTAAATGGTTGGTAGAGGATGGGAATGGTGGATAGTCGAATTTTAGAAATATCCCGATTAGTGTGGGTGGGATTAGATTAGATTCTTCCAAATCTTATCCCATAAATTAAGGAGTAAAGGAATGGGAGAATTGTAGCGCATGTAAAATTCAAAGGAATAAATCTGTGGGCATTAATTTAGCAGGCCTGACGAGAGGTATGAGTTGGGGCCTAGTGTATATGGTCCAAATGTTAATTTTGATGAGGAAATGGCATTAGTGGAGGGGTACATTCCAATACATCAAATAGAGGGTTTCAAATGGCCCCGTATGAGTTTGAATGATTTTGAATGAAGGGTTTCAGATGGATTGAAGGAGGTTAAGGGGAATTTGCCACAAACCCATGAAAGTATTATATCTGCAGGCCTTGCTAAATAGGCCAATCGGACACAATGAAACTTTTAAGCTGGAACGTCTGGGCATTGGGGAGACCTCAAATTGTTCATCATCTTTGGCATTTTTTGAGAGACATAAATCCCTATATGGTCTTTTTGATTGAGACGAAGCTGAATACGTCACGAATGGCTACAGTAAAACAAAAGTGTGGTTTAATGAGGGTATAGATGTGGATTCTGATGGAAAAAGTGGAGGACTATCAATGGGATGGAAAAATAAGTGTAAGGTATCTTTACAGTCTTACTTGAGAATACATATTGATGTAATGGTGGAGGATGATGGGAAGGGACAAGCTTGAAGATGCAAGGGATTTTATGGGGCTCGAAGAGAGGCTTCGTTAGGAATCATGGAATCTATTGAGACAATTAAATGGTTTGCCTTATGTTCCTTGGATGGTTATTGGGGACTCTAACGAGATTGTTTGTTTGACTGAAAAGAATGGGAGCTTACCTCATAGGGAACGACAGATGAAAAGCTTTCGATCGTCTTTGGAAGATTGCTCTATGTCTAATTTCGGTTATCGAGGATAATGGTTTTCATAGGAAAGAGGGCATTTTAAAGGAATTAATATTCGTGAGAGGATTGACAGGGGTGTAACTAATGATGAATGGAGGGTTCGATTTCCAAATTATAGTTTGGACCATTTGGTTCACTCTTTTTCTGACCATTATCCATTGTTGGTCAACACAGATGTTGGAGGGAATAATCACTGAGTATCGCATTTTAAGTTTGAGGTTGTATGGATTATGGAGGATTCATGTGAAAGTGAAGTGAGACGATTATGGGAATCCTCTAAGGTTTGGTTCTGCAACAGTTAAGGGAGGCAGGTTGTGGACTTGAAAGATGGTTTAACAGGTTGAGGAAGACTAAATCTATGACAAGGAATGAACTACAAAAAATGTTAATAAAGTTGAATGAGTCTTATCCTACAATTGAGATTTTAGGGGAGACATTGGATGTGAAACTAGCGCTGAATTTAGAATTAGACAAAGATGAGATTTATTTGTAGCAATGTGCAAGGGCTAATTGGTTGAGTAATAGGGACAGAAATACTACATACTTCCATAATTATGCTTCGCAACAAAGAAGGAGAAATCGAGTGGTAAATTTGAGAGACAAGAGTGGCATCTTGCATGAAAGTAATTTGGCATCGTTGAATATCGCCAAAGAATATTTTTTTCTCTTTTGTCGTCGAATAGTACGAATGGCATTGATGAGGTATTACAAGGGGTTTCTCATTGCATTTCATCGGACATGAATGGGAATTTGCTGTGGGATTTTTCGTTTATAGAGGTCTGCGATGCAATTAAATTGATGAGCTCATTAAAGGTGCCGAGAGAGGATGGGATTGGTGTAGTATTCTACCAAAGATTTTGGCACATAGTTGGTAAGGAGGTGGCTGAATATTGTGTTAAGACTTTTGCCGATGAACATGACATGGCCAAGATAAATGGTACTCGTATTGTTTTAATCCCCAAAGTTAGTAACCTGAAAAACATGAATCAATTCAAACCAATAAGCTTATGCAACATTCTTTATAAAATCATTTCAAATATGCTTGTGAAAAGGTTACAGTCAGTGATTCATTATTGTATTGATCAGGCCCAGAGTGCCTTTGTGCGTGGTCAGTTAATATTGGATAATATTTTAGTGGCATATGAGATCTTACATTTTTTAAAGCACAAGAAGATAGGCAGAATGGGGCCTTTTGCACTAAAATTGGATATGAGCAAAGCATATGATAGAGTTGAGTGGTCATTCTTAAAGCAGATGCTCAGGAAGATGGGGTTCTCAGATCTATGGATTCAAAAAGTGATGAGATGTGTGGTGTAACAGTCCATTTTCATTGAAATCAGAACAGTGGTTTCGGAACCACAAATTTGATGTCAGAAAAAAATTTACTTTAATATTATTTTATGGTCTACATTATGATAGAAGTATCGTATAAAAATTTCGTTAAGAAATTTTATCGATTACATGTCTAATTTGATAAAAAGGACCAAATTGCACAAAGAGCAAAACTTGAATTCTAGTAGCTAAAGGTATCAAATAGCTATGGAATTTAAAATTGGAGGTCCTTATATGGCAAATAGACCATTTTGAGGAGTTAGTAGATAATGATGATTATTCATCATTGGAAATTAAAATATTATTAAGGTTAATTTTGGAAACCCTAGCCATGGGAGTTGAGCTTAAGTAAGCTTATTTTGCTTAATTAGGTATGTATCCTTGTCCCATTTGCAAAATTATTAAAGTGTAAGGGTTTTGCCATAGATGAGTATAGTTGAATTTTGAAGTTTTATGGTAGAAAATGAAATGTTGTTGATAGAGAAACAACTTTTGTAAGGAGAATTTTGATGAAATTATGATTTAGGGACTAAATTGAAAAGATGGAAAATTCATGGAAAACTTTTGAATTTTATGAAAAACATGGGCTACTATTGTTATATATGAAAATCGGTTAGGCTTGGAATAAGGATTAAATTATATTAATTTCATTTTTTGAGCCTAGAGACAAATTAGTAAATAATTAAAAGTATAGGAGAAAAATAGTAATTTTTCCAAAGATGTGTATTGGACTGAGTTGAATATGAATTGTATTAAATTGAGTTAAATTCATTCGTATAGATCTGGATAGACCTAGTACGGAATTAGATCGAGGAAAAGAAAAAGTATCGGATTAGTAGCTTACAAATCTACGTATACTTTTTGAGGTAAGTTTGTGTAACTAAATTGTATATTTGTATGATTTGAATTGAATATTGTTGTGTGTGTGATTTGTATAAAATGCCATGTATATTATTGATCACATATCCGGCAAGTACAGAGTTCCGTTTGAACCTTGGAAATTCGATGGATACAAATAACATGTCATTAAGGGTTCCCGAATTTGTTGTGGTCCTGAATGTGTTGGAAACACACCATAGCTCGTAAGAGCGTCCCATTATTTAGCTCTTATAAGCATTCTGATTATTGGCTCTCTTGAACTTCCCGTTTGTGGCTCGTATGAGCTTCTTGATATACAGCTCGATTGAGCTTCCTGTTATACAACTCACATGAGCTTCCCGTTACATGGCTCAAATGTGCTTCCCATTTACATGCTCATATAGGCATACCTATATATGAATTGACGGATTATAGATTTGTACACCTCGTGCATAATATCCGTGTATCTAATGATATTTTAAATGGTTCAACGAGCAAAGTTCTGATATGAGACGAATTATTATGGGTATATACTTGAAATACATGGATATGATTTGTACATGTTATATGGACACATGATGTGGAAAATATATGTATATGGAAATTTGATTATTGTTGAGCTCATACATGTTTCTTGATATTCATATAAAATACATGACTAACATGGTTGATGAGGATAAGTGTTTAGGCTATTGGACAAATTGCTTTGGATATATCTTGTTTGCTTACCTTAAAAATGTATAAATGGTAAGTTAAATTCCATGTTATACGAACTTACTAAGCTTAAATGCTTACTTTGTTTTATTTCCCCTATTTTATAGTAACTCGAAAACTCGTTAAACTTGGAAGTTGGTCGGTGCTATATCACACTGTCCATCAACCCATTTAGGCATATATAATAAATTCTTTTTGGTTATAATGGCATGTATAAGTTAATTTGGCCAATGATGGCAAGTAAATGTATTGTTGTGATTAGCCATTTGAATGGCTTGTGTTTGATACATTTTGATATATAAATATGACCTAAACATGTTTGATGTGTGATTGAATTGGATGAATGACGAAAATCATTTAGGCATATTGATGATTGATTTGAGATAGTATATTTGGTACAAATATGCATATATGTGTATTTGGTCAGTTTAGTAAGTATGGATACTTGGATATATGTGATGATATGTTATGTTTGAGACATGATTTTGGCTTGTTTTGAATGCCTTGTTGTGGCTTGTTGATGTCCAAAAATGTGGATTTAGGTTGATGACAAATTGGGTGAGAAATATGGCTAAGAAAATGGTCTATTTTTGTCCACATGAGAAGAGACACGGGTGTGTGTCTCAGGCGTGTGTGACACACGGCCAGGTGACATGGCCGTGTTTCCCCTGTATCTTAAATTTGTACAAAACAGAATACTCAAATTTCTCACACGGCTTAGCACACGGGTATGTGGCTTTGCCGTGTGACCTAAGTCAAAGAGCTCATAAGTTTGGACACAGGCTGGGATATGGTCGTGTGTCCCTATTTCAAATGCCCACACGGCTTGAGACACGAGCGTGTCTCTTGATCGTGTGAGACACACGGCCTGGCCACACTGGCGTGTCTCTTGACCGTGTGAGACACACGGCCTGGCCACACAGGCGTGTGTCCCCTGCACCTTTGAAAAATTTTAATGTTTTTCAAAAAATTCTTTGAGTACCCGATTGAGTCCCGACTTATTTCTAACATGTATTTTAGGCCTCGAAGGCTTGAATGAGGGGCAATATGTTTGATTTTGATTGGTTTCTAATATGAATTTCTATACGATATGAAATATTTGTTTATTTGTTTTGTAAATTTTGGTAATACCCTGTAACCCTGTTCTGGTGACGGATAAGGATTAAGGGTGTTACATGTGGAATCGGTCTCATACTCAATAATGTGAAATGGAGAGGTGAGGGAGCAGTCTTACCAGTCTCGTGGACTAAGGCAAGGCGGTCCCCTTAGCCCATACTTATTCCTTGTATGTAGTGAAAGACTTTTAGCATTGTTCCAAATGGCAGCGCTGCAAGGACAGCTACAGGGAGTACGTATTAATAAGTATGGCCCTATTGTCACTCACTTAATTTTTGAGGATGATAGCATTATTTTTGGTGAGGCATCTTTAGAATGGGCGAATACATTGAAAATGATGTTAGAAAACTATTCAAATAGCTCGGGGCAAGTGGTTAATTTTGATAAATCTAGAACGCTTTTTAGTGTGAATGTTTCACAAGAGAAAAAAGTGGAGGTTTGTCAAGTTTTAGAGGTTCACTCTATTGATAACCCTAAGAAGTATCTGGGTTTACCATCGGTTGTTGGTAGGAATAAAAGGGGAGCTTTTCAGAGTTTGAAGTAGAAATGTATGAGTTGATTGAATAGTTGGAGCTCAAAAGTCTTGTCAATAGTTGGTCACAAAGTTCTTATCAAGTTGGTGTTACACGCAATTACGATGTTTTTCATGTCATGTTTTCTCTTACCTAGTTCATTTTGTAGGGAGCTTGAAGCACTGATGGCTCGATTTTGGTGGCAGAAATCAGGAGGAACAAAGGGGATGCACTGGTGTTCTTAGAAGAAGCTATGTTATCTAAAAAAGGATAGCGGTATGGGTTTTAGATATTTGGAAAATTTTAACATTGCTTTATTGGCAAAGCAAGGATGGAGGTTGCTTGAGAATCCTGGCTCTTTATCGGCAAGACTGATTCGGGAGAAATATTATGCAAATACTGGTTTTTTAAAGTCAAATATAGGCTCAAATCCTTCTATAACTTGGAGAAGCATTTGGAGTGCAAAAGGTTTGCTTAAATCGAGGCTAAAATGGAGGACTGGGACGGGATTAATGGTGTTTATTTGGGAAGATTATTGGCTGCCTGGTAAGGAAATGGTGAAGGTAGTTACGAAACAGGTCTTAGGAGTTTATCGGGATAGCGATTTATTTGTGCAAGAATCAAATTGTTGGAACAGTGGATTAATTAGACCGATTTTATTTATGATGAGGCAAATGCAATTTTGAGTATACCTTTACCACAAACCAATCAAATGGATAAGCGAATTTGGTACGGGGAACATACCGGCGAATACTCAGTGTGTAGTGGCTATAAAGTATTATTACAACCTTACATTGTAAGTATGAATGAACGAATTATCTATAAGCAATTGTGGTGTTTGAAATGTACGTCAAAGATCAAAATTTTAATCTGAAGATTTGTTCAAAATTATGTACCAACTCTGAGAAATTTATATTGCAAAAGAATAGCAGTTGGGCAATTGTACCCACGATGTCAATATTGTGATGAATCGCCATACATGCTTATCGAGACTGCCTCTTCGCGAAACAAGTTTGGCTAAGACTGGGATTTCAGTGGCCTGAAGTGGTGGTCGAAGTGAGTTTAGTGGATTGGATATACTGGATTTTTGAGCATTAAAATAATGACAAAAAAGAACTTGTTGCTATTACAATTTGGGCATTACGGTATGCTTGAAATAAATTCATCCATAAAGGAATTTCAAAAAGTATTAATGATGTCGTTACCTTTGCTCAAGGTTAAGGCAGAGAATATCGGGTGCTGAGTTCAATTTTGGGGCACCCACCTCCAATAGATGCAGCTCGTTGGACTCCTCCACCATCACTGTGGGTTAAGGTAAATGTCGATATAGGATATTCGGGACTAACACAAAAGGCGATTTCAAGGATTATGTTAGAGATGAGTTGGGGAAATAGTTTCATACCTAGGTCAATACAATTTTCATGGTAGAGACGATGGTGGTTCTGCATGGGCTTCAATTTGCCTGAGAAATGTGTTTCCAGCGAATCATCTTGGAGAGTGATTCGAGGATTGTAATACTGAAGTTACAAACAAACACAGAAGACTATTCAGTTATCCAACCAATTGCCTAAGATGCGAAAGCTCTGTCGAGAAGTTTTGAGGCATGTTGTTTTAAATTCGCACCTAGAAGTTGTAATATGGCTGCACATGCAACGACGACGATTGGTCGGCAAGGTGTGAGTGACCAGTTCTGAATAGAGGAAGTTCCTCCAGAGGTTCGTGAGATTGTAACGGAAGATTGGAGGTGGATAGATCCACCGTGAAGTTATACTAATATAGGTCTATTTGGGATTGAGGTTTAAATGCTATGGGAAAAGGGTTCCCTCAATCTCCTTTCCTGTTCCATTGTTCTTCGGTGAGTTTAGTGGGGAGGTTTTGGTCGTTTTGGTAGTGAAGAATGGTGATAGTAGACTATTTTTCACTGTTTTGTTTTAAGGTTCTGATTATGTTTCGTTTTTGCTTTCAATTTGGGGATTTTGCTCTGTTATGGTTTTTGTCTTTTTTCATTTTAGTTTTGGTTTGCTCAGCTAGAGTAGAACTTTTGGGCACGTGTTTGTTTTTCAGCTTCTATCTATGCTTTTGGATTTGTATTCGATTCATTTTCCTTTTAATAAAACCAAAACGATCTATTTCAAAAAAAATAACTCAAATCAACTGACATTTACACGATTCGGTTAAGTTAATTATATTTAAATCAATTAATCAATTCAATTAGTATCAAAGTTGTTGATTAAATAAGTTAAAATTTTGAAAATTGACCCAACTAATCAAAAAAACCAAAATGCTTGTAACGCCCCAAAAATTTTAGTTTTTGAATTGTTGGAATGTGTAAAGTGATTAATTTGGTTTAGTGGTTAAATGTTGTGTTTTTGTAAGTGGGGTTTCGGGTTCGAATCCTTTCTTTTGAATTTTGTTAATTTTTTCCTAAACTCTAACTTTGGATATTAAAGTCATATATTATTTTTACTAAATTGATGATAAATGAGCTCGTTGGTTCAATGGTAAGGTGTTAGTTTACCATTTGGTCCTGTGTTTGAATCCTTGCATGTTCAAATGAGAATATTTTTACTAGTTTCCTGCTTGTGCCATCCATGTGGTAGTGTCTCGGTGGAATTTGAATTCTAAGGAAATTTGATAAGGATAGGGTACCAAATTCGTGGGGAAGTGGATAGCTTTAATTTTTTTTTTTTGAAAATTACTAAAAATTTTCCCAAAATCTCCTTCACTCCCTCTCACATTTCTCCCTTCATTCCCAAAAACTACCATCACTTTTCTACTCCTTCAAGCTTCCCCTATTTTTTCTTCTTCCTCTTTCTTTTTCCAATTTTCCTTTCTTTTCTTCCTTTCCCTTTGTCATTTCTATTGCCTAATTTAATTCATTGGTGTGTTTTGGAGTTTTAGAATTTTGGTAAGTGTCATGTAAGTTTGGTGTTTTGTTTCATTTAATTTTGCTCGTTAGAGGGTTGTTCGTGAGTAAGTTGTTCGAGAAATCTTTGGTTGGTTTTGATTACATTTGTAACACTCTCTTTTGTGTGGGAATCGGTTAGGTGAGGTTGGTGAATCATATGACTTACTTTCGGTGAATTAGGAGATTTGGAGGACCGCTGTTTCTATTTGGGTAAGTGATTGAACGCCGAAAGGTTAATTTTCATTTTGTTAAGGCTTAGTGTTAGCAGTTGTGGCCAAATTAGTTACTTGGAATTAGTGTTTCGTTACTAAAATTGGTCGTTTAAATGTTGATTTTAGGTATTGGAATTCTCGTGATTGGATTTGCATCGAAAAATGATCAAGTGTGTAACGAAAAACCCAAAAAATAACAAACGGCGCGATGCCAAAAAGTGGATTGCTAACGCCACACGGCCATGCGCCTAGCTGCATGCCAGACCGTGTAGGCCATACGGGTGTGTATTGGACCGTGTGGACTACACAAGCTGGGCCAGTTGGGCCATATGGGTCACACGAATGTGTGGGCCCATTTTCTGAAAAATTTTGCTTCGGCCCATATTGTTGTGTGATTTGTATCTAGCCACTTCGTAGGGTCCATACTATATAAATAGGACTTGAAAACATGATTTTTGATAGTATGCTACTGTATGTAATGTGGATATGATATGTGAAATATATATATGATTTGTATTATGATAATCTTGATAGCATGCCTTATGTGAAAAACATGCATGACATATGTGCATTTGTTATTTGTTAGTATTTGCATGAACATTAGGGGTGGGAATGTGATTTGACGGAGGAAGTGTTGATAGTTTAATAACCTGACTTATCTGGTTGTTTAAATCACATATATTTGTTCTGGTGGCTTGACCACATATATCTATATTTGGCAGTTTACCGTGTATCATTATCTGGCAGCTTGACTACACTATTTTTGAAAAATGAATACGCTCACTTATTGGAGTGTGAGGTTGGATGGGTATTTGATACCCTAACTGATGTGTAGGGATGGACGAAGATGATGTGTAGCGGATAAAGGTAGGATCTAATTCTGTATTTCATATTGCATATGATTCTATATCTGAGCTTATATTTGAACTTGTATCTGAATTGCATCTGAAAACGTATCTATTAATTTATGTGTATCTGATATGTTGCTTGGGATGTGTTACACACTGAGTCGTAAGCTCACTCTTTGTTGTTTTCCTCTCACATAACCAACAAACTTAGGACGGGTTGGCGTAGTGGGAGCTCGGGTTAGAATTTTTGTTTTATAATTTGGTTAAGTTAAAGCTTTATTTCTAATTGGACTCTTTGGGAACTGTTAGTTGTTTTGAATTTTATTTAACGTTTTTAAACCGTTTTATCTTATTTAAACTATTTTAGCTCAATCTGCAATTTGTGTAATTTCAAATCAAAACACGATTTTCAAAACTCGGTTTAACTTAAAGAATTCCACTACAAAACTAAATGATCTTAAGTGTTTTTTCTGCAATTTAAAATGAACTAACTTAAAAATTGTTTTTTCCCTAAAAACTGGAAAATAAAATTATCGAGTTTTATTCCATGTTACATTTTTTATTTTAATTTCTGATTTTAAAACGAACATATGTAATCTCTCAAGATTCGGCCATAACATCCAAGCGAATTTAGAGTGTTACAATGCTCTTCCGTAATCCCTACTTACCAAATAAATTTATTATTTGAATATTTGTTTTTTGATTTTTAAATAAATTAAAACAATTCTTTTCTTCAACATTTTCAAAACCAAATTGATAATTAAACCAATCAAATCATCAATTTTCAATATGATCGATCCAATAAATTTGTCCAATTCAATTAAATAAATTATGAAAAAACTCATAAAATTTTTAAAAAATTAAAATAAAAAAACCTATTTAATCAATTTACACCAACTCACAAATTAATTGATCCAACTCCTTATTTTGGATCCTCTCAATCAATTATATCTTTATGAAAATAGTGGATTTTCTTTTTTTACGAAAACAAAAATTCTTAGTTTAAAAGAGAACTGATTTTAAGTGATGTTTTCGACAAAAGAAAAAGACCAATAAATTATTACTTTTAATAGCTGTTGACACCATTTTTTTGTAAAAGCGGGGTCAATTTGGATTTTAAAAATGAAAACGAATATGAGAGTCGCCACCAATCCTTTTTGATAAGGTGTGATCGGGCCACCTTGAAAAGTGTTTGTTTTTAATAAACAATTTAATTTTATTAAAACAACGATTTTGGTCCACGAAATTCAGAAAAACGGGT
>JABFAF010276926.1:0-22179 GCA_013677275.1 Gossypium schwendimanii | reverse complement strand
TTGATAAATATTATATTAATTTAATATTAAAATGATTAAGTTTAATCATAGTTGAACTCTCTAAACTCTTCCAATATAAAAAGAGCCTTGGGTCATTATTTAATAGACACTTGAATTCAAGAGAAAGTTGTAGAGATAAAATTTTCTAAAGAGATTATTTTAGAAAATTTCTAGAGATATTTTTCTGATTTATAACTTGACCCAAAAGTTTAGAGAAATTGCAAATTACCCCACTGGTAATTTTTCTGAAAAATTTTCTAATTCGAAGCAAGCCCACATTCGGTAGATGAGAGCTTGAAGATAGCGGAGAAGACTACTCGGTCGAAGCGCTCATCCTAGACAAATCGAAAAGGTACAATTTTGATTAAGTGTTTATTACTTTAGATATCGCAACCAAGATCTTATTTTGGAAAATAATTTAAAACTCTGTTTTCCCTAAATTTATTTTTCGCTGCGTTTTTCAAACCCATTTTTTTCAACATGTACTAGCATAAATTATTTTCAATTTATAAAAATAGTGAAGTATTATAGCTTGTGGATTCAAAGGTGTTAATATCAATCTTAGTTATGCGTTATACTAGTTGAATTTGATTATGTATGAATATTCCTATTATCACTATGAGAAACGGTATATGTATAAAAGGTGAAAACCTTAATTGAGTTGTATTGGTATAATTGACAATAAGAAAGTAACTAGAGCTCTATAGTATTGGGTGTCCGTGAGTGTAAATTGATAAGTTCTCTAGAGCACTGAGTGTCAGTGAGAACATATTTCTAGCTCCAAAGTATTGGGTTTTCGTAAGCATATATCGATGTATTCAATAGTTCTCTGGAGCATTGGGTGTCCATGAGAACGTATGTTAGCTCTAAAGCACTGGTCCGTAAGCGTGCATTGATGAATTAGTTAGTATCACTAGAGCACTAGGTATTTGTAACAGTCTATTTTTCAGTGGTGTCGAAAATGGGGGTTTTAGAACCCCATTTTCGATTATCGATTCCATAAATATTATTATTTAATATTTGTGAGTCTATTTTAGTATATTATAGAATTTTGGTGTAGGAATTTTATTAATTTGATAGTTAATTAAGGTACAAGTGTAACGACCCTAAAGTTAGTGATTTTGGAAAATAAGGTATCGAGATCTCGTTCTCGTAAATATTTTTATGGAGTTGTTGTATAGGTGGATTGAATTTTGAATAAATAAATTTGTCGAATTAATGATTAATT
Source organism: Gossypium schwendimanii (assembly GCA_013677275.1). Classification (NCBI taxonomy): domain Eukaryota; kingdom Viridiplantae; phylum Streptophyta; class Magnoliopsida; order Malvales; family Malvaceae; genus Gossypium; species Gossypium schwendimanii. The sequence goes on along the minus strand of JABFAF010276926.1, from coordinate 20,951 downwards.
AAGGTATAAGGACTAAATTGTAAAAACATTAAAAGTTAATCGCTATGAATTTTTAATTGTTAAAGGGTTTAAATAGTAAATAAATTAAAGTTAAAATAGAAATTTGACCATTTTTAAAATGGGTGGACGGTTAGTGCATAAAAGTTGAATGATTTTATGTTAAAATTTTAATTAAAAACCTTTATAATTATTATGTTAAAAATAAAACAAAACAAAAAAGAAAGTCATTGTCTTTCTATTCAATCTTCTACACCGTTTACGCTAAAAATAACAAGAGAAACCCCAACTTTCAGCCCTCTTACATGGTAAGCTATTTGAAGTTATTTTCCGTAAATTTTATGTTTTTGATATCGTGGTAACTCAATTTAGTTAATTCGTATGTTATTTTTTAAAACTGTTCAAATTTTAAAATATTGTCATTGATGAATACCTGAATTTTTTGTGTTAAAATTTTAGTTTTTAAGGTTAGATTTGAAAAAGGATTAGTTTATAAAGTGAAAATTGTTAGCTTTGAACTTAAGGGCTAAAATGCTATAATTTCAAATTTGGTATAAAATTTATATAATATAGTTATTTGAGGGCTTTAGAAGGAGGAAATTGGGATCAATTTCAAAATCGAGGCTCCAATTTGAAAGTTATGAAAATTTTGGTTTTAGGGACTAAATTGAATAAATTGTGAAACTTTAGGAAACTTTTGTAAAAGAAAAATTAAATTTTCATATGCACATAATTATTTTATATAAGGTATTTGAGAGTGATAAATTGAAATTTATTATCGTATAGATCAAGATTTGAATCGAGTCGAGGATAATTGTGGAAAAAGGGACAATTACTAATTAGCTACTTGTTTGCCGATTTTGTCAAGTAAGTTCATATGGTAAAATCATATTTAAATTTTTATATAATTGAATTATGTATGTATGAATGTTTAGTTATACTTTGAAATCTTTACGATTTAGTACAAAATGTGAGATATGGATTAATTTGTAAATGTATTGCAAATGTGATAATTATAAACTTGTATGAAGTGCTTATGTAATATCTCATTTTTCAGTGGTGTTAGAAAAGGTGGTTTCGGGACCACAATTCTGGTATGTGAGGTTGTGTTTTAGTATTTAATTAATGTTCATGGAATTACATTAAGGTCGTATTAACTTTTGGTGAAGAAATTTTAATGTTTACTTAGTTAATTTAAGAAAAATGACTAACTTGCAAAAGATGGAAAAATCTAGTTATAACTGAATTGCATGGATTAGGTGGTTTAATTATTAAAGAAGGGAGGACTTATGTGATAATTAGACCATAGTAAAGTCAAATGGACTTTTTTGCATTTGAATTAGTATGTTAAATAAAATGAGTAGAATTGTAAATTAATAATAAAACTAAAGTAAATTACTAAGAAAATAAACATTGTCATTTTGCACAATGAATTGCAACCGAAATTGGGGAAGAACACCATTGTTAAAAAGCTTTGAGTTTTACTATCACAACCTCTGTGCATGTAAGCTCGTTTTAAACCCGTTTCTTGTAATTTTTATATTTTTGAGATTGCTGCAGCTAGGTCCAGCTAACCCGTAGCTTTTTTTTTTTTTGAAACTGTCAAAGATTTTAGATGTTTCAATTGATAAATATTTGTTATTTTGATGTTAAGTTATGAAGTTGAAGTGTTAGTTGTTGGTTTGAATTTGTTTATTAAATGATTTTTTATAGTTTTAGTTAATGGAGTAAATTGATAAAATATTTAAAGTTTTATGGAATTGGTGTAAATTGTGGACTGCCCTAGCATAAGAAATTTGGTTGACTTGGGAAATTGTGAAATTTTGCTAAATTTAGAAATTTCAGGTTTAGAGACTAAATTGTGAAAAATGTAAAAATTTAGGGAAAATGTGTAAATAATAAAAAATTAAGGGTCTCAAGCATTGAATTGAGTTTGAAATGTATGTGAATTTAATAAATTGAATTTAATTACTATATAGATCAAGAATAGAGTTAAAAGGACAATAACCAAGGAAAGGGGAAAATTTTAGAGTAGTCCTTACATTTTAACCGGAAGTGATCATAGGTAAGTTCAAAGTGTTTTGATACGTAAATGTAAATTTATTATTATGTCATTGTATTCTAGTTAATTGTATATATATGAGAAATTTCATTGGTTACCTATGTAATATTGATTATTGCAATTGAGTACGTATGAAAATGAATAGTTAATGGTTACAATTCTTGTCATTGCATATTATTGACATTAATACGTTGAATTATAGTATGTGTATGAAAATGATGAAGTGCCTCTGAATGGTGAATGAGTATAAAGGTAACTAATTTATGTATAATGCCTGTTGAATGTAGTAAAAGCTTAAGATACAATTGGCATGCCATTAGGGGCAATATGCACGCTTGTACAGGTTTGCACTTTGGTGCCTCTGTTTGCACTTCAGTGCCTCTAATCGCACATTTGTGCCTCTGTTTCGCATATATGATGCCTCTGATGTGGTGTAGTTACCAGAGTATTCGAGTTAAGTTACTAGTTCATCAGGCTATGTAATAACTGAATTACAACTTATTTATGTGCTTAAATCTTATTGCATATTCATAGTACTAGTAAGTGAAAAATATTACAATGAATTTCTTGGTTACATGTATGGATTGCTACAATGAGGAAATTTGATTCATGGTATGAGTAAGCTCTTTGAGAAGGGGGTTATTACGATATATTTGAATATGTGAACAATTACTAATGTAATTTGTGAACTTGTATTTGGTTATCAGGAATTATAAATTATCTTTTTGAATATCTATTTTGAATAAGGTAAGTTAATTTGATGTTTATACGATGAGCTTACTAAGCTTCTTTAGCTTACTTGTTTCATTTACGTTCTTTTGTAGTTGTTAAGTTTGCGGACTAACCGAACGGATCGATTGGAAGCTTACACTATCTAACTATTTTGGTAGTTGTTGTTTTTTATTTTGGGATGTGGCATGTATATAGGTGTTTTGTTGTGAATATGTAAATGTTACGTTATAATGGCAATTCTAGTGAAATGGTTAGTTTTGAATGTATGTATTTGAAGTGTTTTGGTTTGGTAATCATTAATGCTATGGATTAGGTCATGATGCTTGGTATGGTAACTTCATGTGCATGTTTATATTTTGACCAATTTGGTTGATAGTTTGAACATGAATAGATGATTAATGCCATTTGATTTCCTAGATAGGATAGTTGAATGAATGATCTTTGATTGTGGTGCCTTTAAATGGCCTATTGGTTAGGCATAGGATGAATGAAATTTTAACATGTAAGTGGTGATTTGAATGTGTTTTTGAACCATGGAAATTAGCTAGTTATGGTATGTCTTGCTGTGCAAGGAATGGTGTATGAATTTTCTTATTTTAGGGGTTAGAAATGGAGCACACGGCTTGGGACACGAGTTGTCACGCAGCCTGCTACACGGCCGTGTGACCCAAAACAGTTTGTTACACAGTCTAATACACGACCTGCGAGACGGCCGTGTAACCCTATTTCAAATATTCACACGGGCAGATACATGGGCTGAGATACGACTATGTATCCTGAATTTGAATGTTCACATGGATTGAGCTATGTCACACGGCTGTGTGACCTCTATTTTACAAATTTTCAAGTTTTTCTAAAATTTTTTGATTTGTTTCGATTTGATCCCAAATTGTTCTTAAAACTATTTTTGAGGCCCCGTAAGCACGATTTTAGGCCCATAAATGTATTTTTACCTTGAATTGATTTGATTTTTATATGTTTATAATTTTACTCATTTAACTATTTTGTGATGAAGTCAAATGTTCTGTTTTGCTTGGTAATTGTAACATCTTATTTTTCAGTGGTGTCGGAAACAGTGGCTTTGAGACCATAAATTCAACAAGTAAGTTCGTATAATTAGTATTTAAATTATAAGAGTCAATAATAATTTTTATATTGAATTTTTATTTGATGAATTTTTATTAATTAAATTAATGGTTAGTATAAGTGGTTGTCCCGAAAGTCATCTGGTTTCGAAAATGAGGTATCGGGACCACGTTGCTATAAACTGAGATTGTAAATATTTTTATTAAATGTTTACAAAATAATTATTTTGGTATGCGAATGTTTGGTTCAGAAATTTTAATGTTTAGATAGTTAATTAAGGTAAAAGGATTAAATTGTAAAAGGGGTAAATGTAACACCTCAAACCCGACCTAGATGTTATGGTTGAATCCGGGAGTGTTACAAAGAAGGGTTTTGAAATCAGTGTTACTTCGATAAAAAATTTGTAAAGTTTTTCGATAAATCATCCAAGTTTTATAACCCATATTCGTTTATATAACTATTAATGCAACCATTATTTAATAAATTCATTTGCCAAAACAAAATTTACAGCGGAAGTCTTAGAAACTGTAATATTTTGGAGATCCAGTTCATATTTTCAAAAAATCATTTGTTTACGTAAAACCATCGTTTTCATAAATCATTTTGATAAACTACGCAAAATAGAAAACAATTGAAACCAAAACCAACAGTTAAAACAATACAGTCCAGAGAGTCTCAAAAATTACAAACTCTCAAATAAATCCAAAATTTTAAATAAAACCATTAATCACTAAGTAAAAATAGTTCTCAGTCGAGTGGTCACCGCTGAGCCTCCGCCGCACCGACCCCCCTAAGTCTGTGGATTACCTGAACAGAACAGACAAACAAATGTGAGATACTGATGTGAGAATCAGAAATAGTTATGAGATATGCACAGAATTTCATAATAACTCAGATACAGATTCAAACCTAAGTCCATAACAGATACAGATGTGAGAATCAGATAACAGAACAGATACACAAAATCCTACCCCTATCCTCTACACACCATCCTGAACATCCCATCACACCATGTGGGGTTAAAAACACCCACCCATCCCTACACACCATGTAGTGTCAATACGACACATAACAGATAATAAGCAATCAAGTTGCCAGAAAATAGAGGAGGAGTCGCAATTCAGATCACTTCTTCCACATATACCAGTCCCACCCCAAACACAGATACAAAATATGGATACATAAATAACAGATTTAACATGCTTAAATACAGATAACATGCATGCTTTAACAGTACAGTCAAACATACATTTAGTATTCTACTCAGATCAGTCTATCAGAATATCATAGCACACATAATTGGGTTTGGTTAGCCCTTACCAACCCTACGGTAGCCCCATAGTCGATCGAAACGACCCGTGCGGCCCTAGGGAAAAATTTAGAATTATCCCACACGGCCTGGCCCAAAACCCACATGCTCGTGTGGCCTACACATGCAACTTGGCTTAGCCCGTATGGCCCATACGGTCACACTCACACCATCACATGGTCGTGTCTTGCGCACGGCCACGCCCTCATCAAACACACAGCCGTATTTCGCACACGGCCAGGCACATGCCCGTGTGGCATCGATAGAATACTTTTTTGACTTTCACTGAAACCTAATTTTTTACATTTTGGGAACATACTTGGTACGGTTTTGATACAAAAACACCCTCGAGACCACCAGAACCCTAAAACCCCGAATGATTCCGACTATGATTCTGCAAGAGGAGAGTCTCGTTCTTCACGATTCGCTGCAAAATGCATGAAAATAGGGAGCCAAAAACACCACAATTAATAGGGAGATAAAGATAGAAATCAATATAAAGAAAAAGAAAAGAAAAATTGACAGTGGGAAACAAAAAATAAAAACGTTAGAAAGGGGGAGAGGTTTTTTTTTAGAAAAGAGAAAACTAAAATTACCACTCAGGAAATCTAATAACCTAGCCCTAATTTTTCTCTCACTCCCCACTAACCCACTAACTCACAACCCCAAATACCTCCAAATTTCAAGACCACTCAAACTCTCTCATCCAACCGAAACAAAAATTAACACCCTTCCAGAACAACAACCCCCTTACCACTCGAACCAGCAGGCTCATGGCTAGGATTAGAAAAATAAAAAAATTTGCAAATGTAGGACTTGAACCTAATACCTCTCTCACACACACCTAGAACACTTAATCATTGAAGCATATACTTATTTATGTCAGGGAGTTACAGAAACATGAATAAATTATTCAAGGCGTTACAACTTTACCCCCTTAAAAGAAATTTCAGCCTCAAAATTTACCTGATCTGAACAAATGAGGATACTGCTGACACATCGAGTGCTCAGGTTCCCACGTGGCTTCCTGATTACCATGATTCATCCATAAAACCTTAACCAACAGGATGGACTTCCTCCTCGGAACCTTAATATCACGATCCAAAATTTGAACTGGCTCCTCCTCAAAAGTCAAATCCGGTCTAACCTTGATCTCCTCAACAGAGACAACGTGAGATGGATCAGACCGATACCGCCTCAACATCGAGATGTGAAACTCATCATGGATACAGTCCAAATTTGGTGGTAGCTCCAACTGATAAGTGACCGGTCCCACACGCTTCAAATCCGATAAGGCCCAATAAACCTAGGGCTCAACTTGTCCTTATAACCGAACCTCAAAATTTTCTTCCATGGATATACCTTGAAAAAAATGGAGTCACCCATAAAGTACTCGATATCTCTCCTTTTTATATCCGCATAGGCCTTCTGTCTGTCAAAAGCCGCCTTCAGATGATCCTGAATCAGTCTAACCTTATCTTTAGTCTCAGAAACCAACTTAGGATCTAAAACCCAACGCTCAACCAACTCAATCCAACATAGCAGAGTACGACACTTACGACCATACAAAGCCTTGTAAGGTGCCATCTGGATGCTAAACTAGAAACTATTATTGTAGGTGAACTTAACTAGCGGCAAAAAATCCTCCCAACTACCTTGAAAATCTATCACACAACTCTGAAGAATATCCTCAAATATCTGAATCACCCTCTCAAATTGACCATAGGTCTGAGGATGAAATGCAGTACTGAAGTCCAATCTCGAACCCAGAGCCTCATGCAGTTTCTTCTAGAATCGAGAAGTGAAGCAAGGATCCCTATCAGAGATTATCGAAATCAATACGCCATGTAGTCTTACAATCTCAAATATATAGAGCTTCGCTAACTTTTGCAGACAGTAGTCCATCCAAACTGAAATAAAATAGCCAGACTTGGTCAGTCGACCCACGATGACCCAAACAAAACCCTTTTTAGTGGGTGTCAAGGGCAACCCACTAACAAAGTCTATCGCCACTCGTTCTTATTTCCATAAAAGAATCTTAACAGGTTGTAGCAAACCGGAAGGCAAATGGTGCTCAGCCTTAACTTGCTGGCACGTTAGACAATGAGCAACAAAATCTGTTACCTTTCGTTTCAAACTCGACCACCAATACAATTCACTGAGACCCCGATACATCTTATTACCACCAAAATGTATAGCATAAGGTCTACCATGCGCCTTTCTCAAAATCGACAATCTCAGATCAAAATCATTTGGTACATAAACCTAACCTTAGAAACACATAACTCCATCCTTGCTCAATCTAAAATCAGAAGTACTGCCACTTTCAACCTGACAAAACCGCAGAACCAAAGACTTATCCCCTAACTGCTTTTCTTGAATCTATCCAATCTAAGTCGGCTTAACTTATAACTCGACTAACAGACCCCCATCATCAAAACAGCCTAAGTCGAGCAGACATCGCTTTTAAATTAGTAATCGCTCTACGACTGAGAGCATCGGCCACCACATTGGCCATACCAAGATAATACTCTATCGTGTCGTTCTATGACTGAGAGCATTGGCCACCACATTGGGCTTACCAGGATGATACTCTATCATGTAGTCATAATCTTTGAACAGCTCAATCCATCAACGCTGTCTAAGATTCAACTCCTTCTAAGTAAGGAGGTACTTGAAGCTCTTGTGATCGGTGTAGATAATACACCTCTCACCATACAGATAGTGCCTCCAGATCTTTAACGCAAAAACCACAACAGCTAACTCGAGATCATGCGTCAAATTATTCCCCTTGTGTGACTTAAGCTAACAGACGCATAAGCCACAACCTTACCATCCTGCATCAGTACACATCCCAAACCAACGTGCAACGCATCACTATACACTAAAAACTCTTTACCAGATTCAGGCTGTATCAGAACAGTAGCCTGAGTCAGAATAGACTTGAGTTCTCGAAGCTCGATTGTTGCGTATCAGTCTAGACAAAAGGAATACCCTTGCAAAGAATCTTAGCCAAATAAGCTACAATCAAAGAGAACCCTTCAACAAATCGTCGATAGTAACCCGCAATACCCAGAAAATTGCGAGTCTCAGATACGTTCTTAGACTGTTTTCTTTCAAGTACAGCCTCAATCTTTCTAGAACCAACTCGGACCCCCTCAGTAAAAACCACGTGCCCTAGAAAAGTTACCTCTTGCAACTAGAACTCACACTTGCTCAACTTAGCGTAGAGCTGTTTCTCTCAGAGTATTTAAAGTACTACTCTAAGATGATCATCCTTAGTCTTAGAGTAAACCTGAATATCGTCGATGAAGACCATGACGAACTGATCTAGACACGGCTGAAAAACTCAGTTCATTAGATCCATGATGCAGTTGAAGCATTCATCAAACCAAAGGGCATAACTAGGAACTCGTACTGCCTATAACGAGTCCTAAATACTGTCTTATGAAAACCCCTTCCCTTAACTCTAAGCTGATGATACCCAGAAAGGAGATCTATTTTCGAGAACACTGAATCCCCTTGGAACTAATCAAACAAGTCGTTGGTCCTCGAAAGTGGATACTTATTCTTCACAGTCAGTTTATTCAACTGTCGGTAGTCAATGCACATCTTCATTGTACCATCTTTTTTCTTAACAAACAGAACCAGTGCCCCTCACAGAGACACACTAGGATGAATAAAATCACGATCTAGAAGATCTTGAAGTTGAGCGTTAAACTCTCTAAGCTCCTTCGGAGCCATTCAGTAGTGAGTGATGGACATTGGAGTTGTACCCGGTAGAAGCTTAATGTCGAACTCAACTTCCCGATTAAGAGGTAAACCTAATAACTCCTCAGGAAAGACATCCAAAAATTCCCTCACTATACTGATATCCCAGATAGAAGAGTCTCCAAAAATTGAAACACTAACGTAGGCCAAATGCGTTTCACACCTTTCCAAACCAATTTCTCGGCCACAAGAGCAGAAATCACATTAGATAAATAATCTTGACGCTCCCCAATTACAACTATTTCCTTAGCATCCTCGGTCCTCAAAACAACCATTTTAGTCGCATAGTTCAAACTAACTCAGTGCTCAACCAACCAATCCATACCCAGAATTAAGTCAAACTCCCCAAATGGTAGCTCTATCAGATTTACCGAAAACACAGTCCCTTGTACTTCCAACGGAGCATTCCTGTAAAGTTTATTTACTCGAACAGACTACCCCAACGGGCTTAGTATAATAATCTCACCAGAAGTACACTCAATAGAAATCCCCAAGTTCTCGAAAACACTACTAGCTACATGGGAATTGGTAGAACCTATGTCTATCAGAGCAATATATGGAACATAAAAAATAAATAAAGTACCCATGATCATATCAGGGGCGTCTCTGTCCTCTCGGCGTCAAGCAGCATAAACTAGTACAGGCTGTCTCCCCTCAGTCTGACTAGCACATTTACCCAGTGCTCTCTATCCTTAACCCATACCATTACCACCCCTAGCCAGTCCATAGCCCTTAAGTGGCTACTGTACTACCCTCTGACGCTGATTAGAACTCGGTCCTGAAGCTTGCATCTGATCAGCACAATGTGGACACTCTCTAATCTGATGCTCTCAAGACCCACACTGTAAACAAGCCCATTAGGTCTGACCCGTTTCTTAGGCCTCTGAACAGAACTAGATTGCTCAGAATCCCCCTTATTCTTGCCTCTCTCTCGATCTCTATTCTGCGCTTCTCGCGCTTAACCTCTTCGGCGATCTTCGCCTTACCCACCAAAACAGCAAACTCACGCTCCCTCTGCGGAGTAATTAGAACCCTCAAATTAGCTCTCAAATCATCCTCAAAATGGACACATTTCTCATGCTTAGATGCCACTATACCTCGAGCGTAATAGTTCAACCTCAAAAACTCGGCCTCATACTCAGCCACAGATTTAAAACCTTGCGTGAGATTTATGAACTCACGCCTACAAGCATTAACATAGCTCGCGCCCACAAGCATCAACATAACTCACACCTTAGAAGGCAGTTTTAAAATAATCCCAGTTCAGACTATCCGATTGAGTACCCTCCTCAACTGACAACCACCACTGATATGCCTCATCGCGAAGAAAGAGACTGTACCCTTTATTTTCTACTCAGGAGTACAGTCAATGTCGTTCGTAACCTTTTTGGTGGCCTCTAACCAATACTCGGCCACAGTAGGGGCGACTCTAGTGCAACCCCTAAACAGCTCAGCTCCACTGCATCGGAGTCATTCAGTTACTGACCCATGGCCCCCATATCCAGAATAGAGTCCAGTGGCCCTCTCCAAGCCCCTCAACATGGCTTGGGACAATGCGTCGTCCCCAACTGAATGGCTTTGAGACCTAGTTTTAGTAGCAGGTGAAACTGGTGTCTCACTCATGTCTAAGTTTAGCATACTGCCCAAAGAGGAAGACTTAGCTCAAACCCCCTACGGCCCCTACCTTGTTTAAGAATACAATGACTGCGAGTTCCACAAGCACTCATCATATATTTCTAATTTGTCTACATTATAAAATTTTATGCATCAGTTCTAGTATTTATTAGCAGATATTTGATGCTTAAAATTATTAAAAGTTCAGAAATATTTCAGAGGTTTCAGTTTCTAACTAACTTAGTATAGTTTCAGAACGTACAAACTACAGTGTTTTCAGAAAATTCTATCTAAGTTCAGAAATGCTTACAGGATCGATGCCGGAGACTCGGTGCACTACATACTTACTCAAAAATTGATTCAAATTATTGCATATTCATAGTACTAGTAAGTGAAAAATATTACAATGAATTTCTTGGTTACATGTAAGGATTGCTACATTGAGGCAATATGATTCATGGTATGAGTAAGCTCTTTGAGAAAGGGGTTATTACGATATATTTGAATATGTGAACAATTACTAATGTAATTTGTGAACTTTTATTTGGTTATCAGAACTTATAAATTATCTTTTTGAATATTTATTTTGAATAAGGTAAGTTAATTTGATGTTTATACAATGAACTTACTAAGCTTCTTTAGCTTACTTGTTTCGTTTACGCTCTTTTGTAGTTGTTAAGTTTGCGGACTAACCGAACAGATCGATTGAAAGCTTACACTATCTAACTATTTTGGTAGTTGTTGTTTTCTATTTTGGGATGTGGCATGTATATAGGTGCTTTGTTGTGAATATGTAAATGTTATGTTATAATGGTAATTCTAGTGAAATGGTTAGTTTTGAATGCATGTATTTGAAGTATTTTGGTTTGGTAATTATTAATGCTATAGATTAGGTCATGATGCTTGGTACGGTAACTTTATGTGCCTGTTTATATTTTCACCAATTTGGTTGATAGTTTGAACATGAATAGATGATTAATGCCATTTGATTTCCTAGATAGGATAGTTGAATGAATGATCTTTGATTGTGGTGCCTTTAAATGACCTATTGGTTAAGCATAGAATGAATTAAATTTTAACATGTAAGTAGTGATTTGAATGTGTTTTTGAACCATAGAAATTAGCTAGTTATGGTATATCTTGTTGTGCAAGGAATGGGGCATGAATTTGCTTATATTAGGGGTTAGAAATGGACCACACGGCCTAGGACACGAGTTGTCACACGACTTGCAACACGGTTGTGTGACCCAAAACAATTTGTTACACAGTCTAGTACACAACCTACGAGACGGCTATGTGACCCTATTTCGAATACTCACACAGGCAGATACACGGGACGGGATACGACCATGTATCCTGAATTTCAATGGTTCACATGACCTGAGCTATGCCACACGGCCGTGTGACCTCTATTTTACAAATTTTCAAGTTTTTCTAAAATTGTTTGATTTGTTTCGATTTGAACCCAAATTGTTCCTAAAACTATTTTTGAGGCCCTATAAGCACGATTTTAGGCCCATAAATGTATTTTTAGCCTGAATTGATTTGATTTTTATATGTTTATAATTTTATTTGTTTAAATATTTTGTGATGAAGTCAAATGTTCTGTTCTGCTTGGTAACTGTAACATCCCATTTTTCAGTGGTGTCAGAAATAATGGTTTTGAGACCACAAATTCAATGAGTAAGTTCATATAATTAGTATTTAAATTATACGAGTTAAATAATAATTTTTATATTGAATTTTGATTTGATGAATTTTTATTAATTGAATTAATGGTTGTATAAGTGGTGGTCTCGAAAGTCAACTGGTTTCGAAAAATATAGTATCGGGACCCTGTTTCTGTAAACTGAGCTCGTAAATCTTTTTATTAAATGTTTACTGAATAATTATTTATCTATGTTAATGTTTGGTTCAGAAATTTTAATGTTTAGATAGTTAATTAAGGTAAAAGGATTAAATTGTAAAATGGGGTAAATGTAAAACCTCAAACCCGACCTAGATGTTATGGCTGAATCCGAGAGTGTTACAAATAAGGGTTTTGAAACCATTGTTACTTTGATAAAACTTTGTAAAGTTGTTTGATAAATCATCCAAGTTTTATAACCCATATTTGTTTATATAACTATTAATGCAATCATTATTTAATAAATTCATTTGCCAAAACAAAATTTACAGCGGCAGTCTTAGAAATCGTAATTTTTTGGAAATCCAGTTCGTATTTTTAAAAAATCGTTTGTTTGCATAAAACTTTCATTTTCATAAATCATTTTGATAAACCACGTAGAATAGAAAATAGTCGAAACCAAAACCAACAGTTAAAACCATACAGTCCAGATAGTCCCAAAAATTACAAACTTGAAATAAATCTAGAATTTTAAATAAAACCATTAATTACTAAGTAAAAAAAGTTCTTAGTCGAGTGGTCCCCGCTGAGCCTCCGCCACACCGACCCGCCTAAGCCTGTGGATTACCTGAACAGAATAAACAGACAAATGTGAGTTTTCGTAAATTCAATGTGTAACCCAACAAAAATAGTTATGAGATATGTACAAAATTTCATAATCACTCAGATACCGATTTGGACCTAAGTCCATAATAGATACAGAAGTCAGAATCAAATAACAGAAAAAAAACACAGAATCCTACCCCCAACCTCTACACACCATCTCTGACCATCCCATCACACCATGTGGGGTTAAAAACACCCACCCATCCCTACACACCATTTAGTGTAAATACAACACATAACAGATAATAAGCAGTCAAGTTGCCAGAAAATAGGTGAGGAGTCACCATTCATATCATTTCTTGCACATATACCGTCCCACCCGAAACATGGATACATAAATAACAAATTTAACATGCTTAAATACAAATAACATGCATGCTTTAACAGTACAATCAGACATACATACATTTAATATCCTACTCATATCAATCTATCAAAATATCACAGCACAGATAATAGGGTTTGGTTAGCCCTTACCGACCCTATGGTAAGCCCATAGTTGATTAGAATGACCTGTGTGAACTTAGAGAAAAATTCAACGTTATGGGTCCACATGCCCAGATTGGCCTTGTCCGTGTGTCCCACACGGCCTGGCCTATAAACCACACGCCTGTATGGCCCACTCGCCTAACTTGGCCTAGCCCATGTGGCCCACACGGCCACACCAACACCATCACATGGTCGTGTCTTGCACATGACCACGCCCTCATCAAAAACACAGCCGTGTCTCACACACGGCCTGGCACAAGCCGGTGTGGCGTTAACAGAATGCTTTTTTGGCTTTCACCGAAACTCAATTTTCTACGTTTTGGGAACACACCTGGTATGATTTTGTTACAAAAACACTCTCAAGACCACCAGAACCCCAAAACCCCTGAACGATTTCGACTATTATTTTGCAAAAGGAGAGTATTATTCTTCACGATTCGCTACAAAACACACGAAAAATAGGGAGCCAAAAACACCACAATTAACAGGGAGACTAAGATAGAAACCGATAGAAAGAAAATGAAAAGAAAAATTAACAGTGGGAAACAAAAAAAAACGTCAAAAAAAGTGAGGTTTTTTTTTAGAAAAGAGAACTAAAATTACCACTCAGGAAATCTGATAACCTATCCCTAATTTTTCTCCCACTCCCCACTAACCCACTAACTCACAACCTCATCTACCTCCGAATTTCAAGACCACTAAAACTCTCTCAACCAACCGAAACAAAAATTAACACCCTCTAGCACAACAAACCCTTTACCACTCAAACCAGCAGGCTCATTTTGATATGAGTTTACTAACGATAAAATATAACCCAATCCACCAAGGATAATGCTAGGATTACAAAAATAATAAAATTTGAAAATGTTGGACTTGAACCTAAGACCTCTCACACGCACCCAGAACACTTAACCAATGAAACAGATTCTCATTTTTGTTAGGAATTTATAGAAACAAAAATAAATTATTCAGGGCGTTATAATAAAAGTGAATTGCTATAGATGTAAAAAACTAAAAGGACCAAAATGGTGATTAAACCATTACCAAAAGTCCAAGCGGTGGTCGATATCAATTATTCCACTAACCTTTGGGTTATTTGTTCTATAGGTCCTAATACTTTAGGGTAAAATTGAAATAAAGCTTAATTAAATAATAATAGAATAATTGAAGGATCAGTTGTGTAATTGCACCTTCCTTAAAAGGCCAAAAGGTAGGAATGATGTAGATTTCTCTAGTTTTTTGTTAATTGCTATTAAATCCTTATTAATTAGTAATTAAAGAAAAATGACTAAATCGTAAAAATGAAAAAGTTAATCATTATTAGTTTAAAAGGTCTAATTGAGGGGTTTTGAAGGGCAATTAGACCATTGTGCTTTATTTTGGACGGTTTAAGTGATGAAAAGTGTGAAGTTTTAATTGTTTTAATAGGATAAATTAGTAAATATCAATTTATAAAGTAAATATAAAACATAAAAAGAAAGAAAAAGATATCATCTTCCAAGTTTCTTCTAGAGAACCCAATAAGCCATTGTTAGAGCTAAAGAAACATTTGGCCAAGCTTAAGTCTTTGATTCGGTAAGCAAACCTTGTCTATTTTTAGTATTTTTTATGTTTTTAAACTCGTATTAGCTTGATCTAGCTAACCGGGGATTAACTTGTAAAACTGTCACATGTTATGGATTATTTAGTATGCTTTTGAAGTTTACGATAAATTATTAAGCTTGATTGTTAAATAAGACTATTCTGTAAAGTAAATTTTAGTAATTTTAATGTTAAGGGACTAAAATGTTAAAGTGATAAAATCACAAGGCCTTGATGTGAAATAATAGCAAGTATGGGCTATAATGGAATAGTACACAATTCGGTTGAATTTGGATAGGTTAAAATTGGTTAAATTGCATGTTTTGGGCTTAGAGAGTAAATTACATAAAAGTGAAATGTTAGGGGCAATTTTGTACAAATGTAAAAAAAAGAATTAATTACATAAAATGAGTAATTTTGTTCTTGGAATTAGTTAATTGAATGAAACTATAATTTTAGATCAAGAACGAGTGGAAAAACAAGGGGAAAGAGAAAATTTCAAAATAGTCCCTATATCTTTGTCATCACTGCAGTTTAGTTAGGTGAGTTCATTCGATTTAATTTTAATACATTTTTAAACACATTATATGAACTTAGTTGTATAATGTTAGATTATGTTGATGCATGTATTTGAAAATGGAAAAAATGAATTGATATGACATCGATCACTAATTGAGATATTCTAGTCCAATGAATGTTTGGCTGTTGAACTAATTGCTTGCATATGGAATATGGGATAGTGATATATTCACGTATTGTTCTGTTATGGAATGCTCTAAACCAATGAACATAGGATAGAGTATGATTGGCATGCCAATAAGTTATTATCTGAGCAGTACGAGATTGATTTGAGTAGTGAAGATGATTGCTGTATATTCTCTGTTCCCTAGATATGCCAAGGTCCTGCATTTGTTGCAGACTATCGTGTTATATTACAGTGTTATCTGGTGTGCTGGATGGTACTGGCTCCTATGAGCATCTGGTGTGTTGGATGGTTAACCGTGTGCTCGCATCCACTTATCGTTTATCGGGCTATCTTTATTGATCTCTGAAAATTATTGAAATGTGGAACTGATTTGTACTATTGTATGAGCATTACTCACCTGTTGTGAGCTGTGATTGACAGGATTTCTGAGAATAACTTTATTGACAGGAACTCTGTTTAGCAACCTCGTTATTTGATTTATTATGTTTTATTCGGTAAGTTTTATCATTTTAATCGATGAACTTACTAAGCTATATAAAAGCTTACTCATGTTATTGTTTCATTTCCTTGTAGATATTGTTTGGAAAAGCCGAAGATCAAATCAACCTGAAGAAATCACACAATCGAGGATCTTGGTAGATTTTGAATTCGAACTTGGCTTATATGGCATGTAATTATGGGATTTGAGTTTGTTTTATAATAGTCCATAAGTACTCATCTTATATAGCTTGGTGTGCTTATCATGTTGTTTAGTTAAATGGCTATTGATATGTGCATGCATGATGCAAGTTGTGGTTGATTGGAAATAGGAAAGTGTAAGTCTTAACATTTAATATGGTATGATACTTGTGTGATTGCTAATCACTAGGTTATATACTAGTGAATTGAGATTCTAGTTTAAATGATTTGAATACCTAATGGTTGTATGCAAGCCTAATTCTTAGTTTAATCATAAGTGGGTGAGCACGAAATGGTAAGTTGGCATGAGTTAGGTATGGTATTTTTGGGTTTAAATGTAAGTCAATTTGAGTGTGTTGTAGCTTGTGCATTTTAACTGATAATGAAATGTATGAATTTGAATAGTGGTGTCAATGATAGCACATTGGCTAAGCACATAAGTGGATCGTTTTAGCATGCTTTGAGTGCTTTAATTTGGTAATAGAGACGAAAATAGGTTATAGGTGTTTTAGTAACACTCCGTAACTCTAATTCGGTAACGGAGACGGGTTAGGGGTGTTACAACTTATGGGATATGGAATGTGTTATAGTAAAAGATATGTGCATGATGATGCTACAATGATATAAAGGTTATGAATTCAATATTAATGCCCGTGTAAACTTAGAAAACTATTAGGATATGATTGGCATGCAAATAAGGTTAGTTACACGCTTGTACAGGTTTGCACTTCGATGCCTCTGATTTCACTTTGGTGCCTCTATACAACTGATCTCCATGAAACCAACTAAAAATTTGACTAAGGCAAGTACACCTATCAATTAATACTATAGCTATGGTGAGCACATATATCATTCCCACGAAGACTAAAAGTACTAGTAATTACCATCTTTCTATTATTTAATCGATAAATTTGAGTGATTGATTAAAACTAAAATTAACTAAATTAATTAACTAAAAATGTGACAAAGAGCAAACCGAGAAAATAATCGAGTAAACAACCAAGAAGTGAAACAATACCCATGAAAGAATTCACCTAGATTTCATTTGTCATTATCAATCTAAATTACGCAATTTCTTCACTTAGTATCTTGATCCGTAAGAATCCCTAAATTATGCTGAAATCTCTCTTCAATAATAAAAGCAACTAACTCTAGGTTGATTTATTGAAATTTCTTTCTAATTAAAACCCCTATTATCGCATTAACTCGATCTATGGATTCTCCTATTAGATTTGACTCTAATTTGGTAGATTTATGTCATCCTATTTCTAGGACTGCATGCAAGTCCACTCAATTATGGTAGATCTACTCTTAAACAGGGTCTATTCCTCCTCTAATTTAAACAAATCAAACATGGCTTAATAGTCTAGAAATATTAAACCAAGAATTAAGCACACATAATTGATAACAAGATCTAAATATTTATTGCATAAAATAAAAATCAAGCGAAAAAATTCATTATACAGTTCATCTCCCTAGATATTTAGAAAATTAGTTCATGCTAGCAAATAAAAACATCCAAAATACAGTATAACCACAAGAAACAAAGAAACTCATAATAATATCAATAATATCCAAAGAAATCAAAAGAGAATCTTCAATCTTGTTGGAAATCTTCTTCAGGATTGGCTTCAATGATGTTTTTCGAGTTGTTTTCTTGAGTATTCTATATGGCTCACTTCTATCTTCTTATTTTTGTCTTATATACGTCTCAAAATGCCCGAAAAACCCTAAAATTCGTGTTTTTTCGTTGTTTGGATTGTAATTCACAAAATTAACACAGCGTGCACATGGTAGTGTGGCAGCTCGTGTGGCTCACACG
Source organism: Gossypium schwendimanii (assembly GCA_013677275.1). Classification (NCBI taxonomy): domain Eukaryota; kingdom Viridiplantae; phylum Streptophyta; class Magnoliopsida; order Malvales; family Malvaceae; genus Gossypium; species Gossypium schwendimanii. Next base: position 2,592 of record JABFAF010276926.1, on the reverse strand, counting down.
GTTATGTGTCCAGGCTTTATAGAATGGTCCACCTCGTGTAACCCCTATACCTTGATCTAATTTTTTAGTGTTCCTTCATTTTGCTCCAAAATGCTCTCATAGGTATAAAAACATGAATTTAAAGGATTAGGAGCATAAAATTCACCATTAACATCGAATAATCACTCAAAAATGCATTAAGAATGATACTAAAACATGTTACTTTTAGTACTTATCAATAGCGCTACAGTGTTTTCTGGTGTGGTGTAGTTACTTATGTATCGAAATTTATTTACTAGCATTCATCAGGCTACTAGATTAATAGACAAGGGAAATGGCTATTACATCTTATGAGACTATGTTTAAATGGTTATATGTTGAATAAATTATACGAATGTCATTGAATTGGTATAATGTATGTGTATAGTAATATCTTGAATGATATATAACTTACGATAACATTATATAACTCAGTTATTCGTGGAGCTCACCTTATTACTGTGAAATGCTATGCTAGGTTTACTGTATTGATCCATTAATTTGAAATGTATAATTTGTATGTTAAGGTAAGTTAATGTTTATTTCATATTAACTTACAAAGTATTAGTAATGCTTATCTCATTGCTTTCTTTCCTTTTTCTATATATTTTGGCTTGCGGGACATGATGATCGGATCATATAGAAGCTCACACTATCCACCTATCAACTCAGTAGACTTTACTTATTTTGTAACTCGGTATTGTGGCATGTGGATAGGTGTCTATCTATGTGTTTCTTGTGAATGATAATTTGGGTTGAGAATAATTTAATGCTTAATATTGTAATATTATGTGTATATATGTAAAAATACATGTTTTGGTATGTTTGGAGGTTGATGGATAAGTTACGTATTTGAAATAAAAATGTGACGGTGAATTGGTAAGGTATGACATTCATAGTGTATAATTAGCATCAAATGGAATTGGAATTTGATAGTAATAAATAAATTCCATTCATGTTAACATATTTGGTATGATTTTTTGTGAAATGGTGCCAATTGGGACATATTGGTTTTAGTTGGTAATGTTTGATCTATCATCAATTGATATTTGGATCATGTTTTCGCTTGGTATGGTAAAAAGTTATATAAATGTATTATTATTGTGTTAAGTTATGATGAATAATATTTGAATGGTTATTGAGTGTGATAAGCATGCTAAAATGGATGATTTTGGATGATTATGAATCAAGGAATGGTGGGTTGAATTGGTATATCTTGGTTTGATTTGTTGTCATTAAAATTATGAAAAATGCTAGAATAAAAGTTTAGAAATAGTTGAATGAATGCTTAGACATTATTTTGGAATGGTTTGGTGCAGAATATAAGTGTATATTATGCACCATTTGAGCTAAAGATTGGCTTGGCGTGGAATAGGTACCAAATGGCCTAAAATATACCAAAATAGAATCCACGTTGAGATGAGATGAGAAACTCTCCTCGTGCAACATCGACTTAATAGTTTGTGATGTTTCAACATCAAGTGGTTGGACGTCACAACGGGGAAAGATGTTTGGCGACGTCACGACGTAAAGAAGGTAATATTACGACGTCGTCCCTAGATTTTGAAAACTTTTCAATTTGGTCCTAATTCATACTCGGGTCAACAAAAGAGGTTTTGTAAGCTCGATCAAGGCTTAGACTTTGTTGTGAATCATATTATGAATGTGCTTAAGTTATAAATGTTTTTTTGATTGATATAATTAGTGTTTTTTTGTAGTTGCTCCAAAAATGATTGTAGTATCTTGTAACTCAAACTCAACGATCAAGTCGGGCAAAGGGTATTACAGTGTTTGTGAGAACTAATGTTAGCTCTGGAGCCTTGAGTGTTCGTGTGCGTATATTGATATAATGATTCGAATATTTGCCCATGAGTTTAGAATTAAGTAATAAATGCCACATATATGAAAATTGATATTGGCTACTCGTTCTAAAATACGTTGAACTGTGCTTTGGAATTGAATAATTATTAAAGAATGTATTTGTGATTAGTTATAGATAACATTACCAAATTGAAAGAACATAATGAATACGTGTTATGATACTTGAAATTTATATACATATATGCCCTTAGGCTGCATCAATTTGATAATATACGACATTGAAAATTACCCGTGATTTATTACTTAAATTATTTCGTAACAAAATCGAGTTAATTTGAATTATTCTAGTAATGTAATGTAACGTCACATATCACAATGTAATCATGATAATGGAAATTACAGTGTTGGCTTGTAGTTTGATTATCCAATTAAAGATGGATTTAGATTTGGAAAAGAGATTTATGCTTTGGAATGTGTAGTGGAACATGGGTTGCTCCTAGGGTAGCTACCATTGTTATTATTGCTCAGAGAACTAGAGAGAGTATATTAATCCAAATCCTAATGATTTTTAGTGATAGAGAGGTTTTTTTTAAAAAAAATTGATTTCAGGGGCAAAGGAAAGAACTTTTTAATTGAAAATTTAAGAATTGAGTTAAGATTGGGTTTTGATTAAACCTACATCACCTCACGTAGAAAAAAAACACCAAAATACACTTTTTTTTCAATTTAATAATTAATTTATATATTCTTTAA
>JABFAF010276762.1:0-38062 GCA_013677275.1 Gossypium schwendimanii | reverse complement strand
GCCTCTATTCTTTTCAGATTTTGGGCCACCTAAGCCCATTTGTAATTCGGGCCCCTTTAGACCCGGGCCAAAATAGGGTGTTAGATATAATGTTTAAAAAATAAACATTTTTCATATCCATACTTCCTACCAATTTTTTTTGTGATTAAAACAAACCTTTTGAATAATGCTAAAAGTTTATTTTTAGATCATTCTCTAAATGTTACTTGAATGAATATGCTTTGTTAATGTCTTTATCTATAGTGATAATGTAACATCCAAAGAATTAGGGGTTAGAATTCTTAGAATTTTTAGGAATTAAAAAATTAGCATTATTGGTTAGAACTAGAATGATAATAATGTTGTTATCGGTGCAAACCTAACCGAGGCTAGATAGCATGCCTTAGCTTATGTTGTTAGAGGACAAGAAAATAGTGATAGGCCCGATGATGACACAGGTATTTTACCTTAGTAAATTTTAGGATTCGGTCGTCTATAAAGTTTGTTAAAATAAATAATAAAATATATATAGAGCAGTGGAAGCATGGTGGCTGAATAATTGATTCTGTGACTAAGTAATTAGTAAACCAGTAGGAAAAAAGTTTTGGAGACAATTTCTTTAAAGGATGGGAAAGTTGTAACATCCCAAAAATTAGGGGTTAGAATTCTTAGCATTTTTAAGAATTAAAAATTAGCATTATTGGTTAGAAGCCTAGTAGGAAGTCTTGAGAACTTAGGTTTAAGTCTTATCAATTTGATTTTATCTCTTTAATTTTTTTTGCACATATAGAACCTAGGTAACACGGTTTATGAATTTATTTGTGTGTGTTTTGAGCATGAATGTCGGCACTAGCCCAATGGTGAAGTCTTTCCTAAACTTCCCTTACATCCTAGATTCTATCCACACCACTCTTACTTATTTTTTGAAGATTTTTAGCCCAATGGGCTATGGTTCTTCCTCAACTCAACTCTCTAAGTCCTTCCCTAATTCTACTAAAATTCTCTATTTGTTATTTTGTCAAATTGAAACCCTAACTCTCTCTATTTATACCTTAGTTTTCTCTCAAAATTCTCTACTTCAAAACTCTTCTAAGCTCTTAAGTTTTGTTGAAAAATATTCTTTAAAGTGTTGAAAATTCAATCCAGTCCTCATCAAATTTTCTTCCCCAAATTGTTAAAACTTGTGGCATTAGATCGTTGAATTTCTATCAAGATTGGTAAGTATCTCTTCCTCTGCCAACTAGGACTTTTCAAATCTAGAAGACATCGCCATTTGATAAATCTTTCAATCCAACTAAAAATATTTAACGTTTTTTCCAAAAACCTCCACAAATATTAAAAATACGTTTTTAATTCTTCAATTTTATCAATTGAAAAACCCTTGTAGGTGTTTGGATCAAACTTGAAAGTGGGGTAGTTACTTGAGGTTACAGGAAAGTCAGGTGTGTGTTCTTTTACGAAAAATCGGGTCAAAATTTAAAACTACCTAGTCACACACGGTCTACCACACAGGCGTGTGGCTTGCTCGTGTGGTTCACACGGCCATGTCTCACTATTTTCCACTGCATCCACATTGCGCACATGGCCTGGACACACGACTGTGTGGCTCATGCACCTCACCCCTTCGTATTGTTCACGACCATGCGGATCCATCGCATACAGCTTGAAGCCTCACACATAGCCAAGACACACAGTCGTGTGGCACCTGCACCTTCACCCCTTTGCATCACACATGGCTTGGAGCTTCACACAGAGGTTGGTTACACGACCATGTGGTCCTTGAAACTTAAAATTTATAGTTTTTCCTTGTCTATAATTATTCTATGCAATTCAGACCCTGATTAGGTTTTAATTGCATCTAGAGAACTAGATTATATAATTAGGTCCTACACTAAATTTAGAATGATTCAATATATGCATGAATGAATTTATGATTTTAATTGTTATTGATTGATTGTTTGATTCATGAAAGACTTCATCTCTATCAACGTTTTAAATGTCGAATGAACTTCTCGTAAGCCTAAATTATTGAGTTATTGACTGTTGGATATAATTGTGAATGATGTTGTTTGGCAACAGAATAGAATGTTGAAAGTATTAATGATTAAGTGAATGAACGCATTAAAAAATGATTGTATCGCATTTGAATTGGAGGGAGAATGGCAGCTCATATTGACTGCATAAATGAACGACTAACTGTGTACCCACAGAACGGTAGATTCTAACTACAAACTCACAATGCTACATGATCCCTCCAACAACTTTCTACTAGGAGTGGTCATAACTCCGTAGTTAAACGAATGTTCGTTGTGTATTCATAGCCATAGTAGATTCCAACTGTGACAATCTTACTATGTACTTACAGTTACAGCAAATCCTAAACTATGAAATTTTTGCACTGTGCTCTCATGGTCTCTCCAATAGCTTTCTAATGTGAGCGGCAGTGTTTTCGTAGTTACCAACAGCTCTTATTTGCACTTACAATACCTGAAAAAATGTAGTGGTAACATCCACGAGTGGAGAAAAAATGTAGAGGGGGTTCTGGGGAACTCCCTATTTGGAGTGTTAGTGGTCGAGGTAGGATTAACAAATGTTAAATGAAACGTTAAACGAGCGTTGCATGACATACTATGCATACTTATTATAAAGTACGTATTGAAACATTTGAACTGTTAAATGTGCATATGGTTATTGTGAAATGTTTAATGATTTGATAATTAAATTCGGCTAATTGATTGAATAATAATTATCGCTTGCTTAAGTAGCAAACCCGAATTACTATACTGAATTGATTGATATGTGAAATTCATTGCTATTCGTAACGTTTATGGTCGAATATTAAATTGGTTTATTGTAAAGGAACTCACATTGAGCTCCCATATCTCACTCCCCCTAATTTCCATCTTTTCAGATAAACCAATGGACTAGGACACGGACTTGACATACGGAGGATCTGGGCTTATTCTCGCCTATAATTTATTATTCTTATTTATTAATACAATTATCGCTTTGTTTTACTAAAAAATGTGATATGGGACAATTATTTAGAATTATATAAATTAGGATGCTTGTTTTTAATATGTATTTATATAGATAGAAAGGTTTATACTTATTATTTCTCATTGATACTGATTTAGAATGATGCTTGTTTATTAAGTGTTTTAACCAAGTAGATTTATTATACACAGACTATTGGCTTATTTTTCGCTGCTAAACTAATGGTAAGTTTTAATTGATTAATATGAGATATTCTCTATGATGTGCCAAGTTTAGAATTGAGGATAAATTTGAAAATATGACAAGATCACTTCAGTGATTAATGTGACCTCTTCGGCTTAATGTACTGTCTAGGCCGAGTTGGAAAGGTTACATTTAGTGGTATCAGAGCCTAGGATTTTTAAAAACTCAGACCATAAAAGTATAGAAAAGATGCATGCATATTAAACAAGTATTTTGGGTAAAACCATACCATAGAACTCTTTTAAAAGCTAACTTTTTACATGAAAACAAGCTTGAGACTCCAATGTTAATTCTGCAATAGTTTTATTATTTTATTGTTTGATTATTCATAAGATGAATGAATGAATGAATTAAAATTTCTTATTGTTCGTACCATGTGAATTATTGAAATTTTAAATATTTACCCTAACTAATGTTTGACTTCTGAATGAAACTATAGATAAACCTAAGACTGTTTAGACTATCACATCTAGAACGAGTACCAAAGGTAGACGTGGTAGGGGTAGGCCTCATAGGTTGCACCTATTGAGCTGCCCATTATTCCGGGTGAGGATCCGATCTATGAGAAGGATTATGTTGAAAATTCTAATGCTAACAATGGCGAAGGTATGAAAAATGGCTAGGAAGACAACAATGATGTTGTAACTCAGCCAATACTGAGGGTTTTCAAACGAGCTACTGGTTCCCGAAGTGGATCGGGGAGTCGCAATACCATAGTAGAAAGACTTTGGTCGAATGGGGTTGAAACATTTAAAGGAATTTTTTGGTACGGCCCCTATTGTAGTTGAGTATTGGGTGGAGTCGACTGAACGGATCTTGGAGGATCTAGAATGTACCCCGGAGCAGAAACTAAAGGGGATAGTGTCCTTATTAAGAAAGGAAGCGTATCATTGGTGGCAGGCTATTGAAAAAGGTACTCAGGCTGAACGTATCACATGGGAATATTTTCTAAAAGTTTTCTCGAGAAAATTTGTGGGCGTGAGATATGTGAAGGCTCGCAAACTTGAATTTATTGAATTGAAACAGAGTGATAAGTCAGTAGCTAAATGTGAGCTGAGTTTTTAAGACTTAGTCGTTATGCCCAGGAAATGATAACCACTGAACAGGTTAAGAGTGCGGTTTGAAAATGGGTTGCAAAATGATATTCATATGTAAGTTGCCAATCATCAGGAAAGGGTATCTAAAAATCTAGTGAAAAAGTCCATAATCGTAGAAGAAGTAAAATAGACTACTCGTGCCCATGATGATAAAAATAGGAACACAAAGAAAAGAGATTCAGATAACTTTGACTCAAACGCCGCCCTATCAAACAAGTTAGACAGGTTGAACCACGACAAATAAATATAGTAAAGAATGTTGGGGAACCCACTTGTGAGCACTGTGGAAGGCGCCATTTGGGTGAATATTGGAAATCACGCATGCTTGATCTATGGATCATGTAACAGCCCATTTTTTAGTGGTGTCAGAAACAGTAGTTTCGAGGCCACAAATCCAATGAGTAAGTTCGTAAATATTATTATTTAATATTTACGAGTCAAATATGATTTTAAAAAAGGTTTTTAATTTGATAATTTATGTTATATGAATGATTCATTAAGTTCAAGTAGTAAAACCTTAAGGTCAAGTGGTTTTAGAAAATAAGGTATCGGGACCTTATTTCTATAAACTGAGCCATAAATATTTTTATAAATATTATGGGCATTATTAAGGTTGTATTAAAATTTCGTTAAGAAATTTTAATGTTTCAATAGTTAATTAAGCAAAAAGGACTAAATCGTAAAAGTTAAAAAAGTCAATCGCTATTAGTTTAAAGGTGTTACTTGTTTAAATAATTATAATTGGATGGCCTTAATGGATAAATAAACCATCCTTAAAATATTGGGACGGTGGATGCTTTAATTTCTTTTAATTTTAAGGTTTTATATGTTATTTTATTAAATTAAATAAAGAAAAAGGCTAATAAAATAAAGAAAACATAATGCTTTCTTCCCCATTTTCTTGGTTCATCATCGAACCTCCATGAAAGCATGCTCAAGCTTTAGCCTCATTGGATACATGTGAGTCCGTTTTTCACCCATTTCTTTTAATTTTTATGTTTTTGATATCGTTGTAACTAGGTCCAACTAGCCCATACCTTCGATTTTGAAACTGTTAAAGATATTGAATGTTGCCATTGATAAATATTTGTGATTTTAGATGTTAAATGATGAATTTAAAATGTTGATTGATATTTAAAATTATTTTGTTAAGTAATTTTGATGAATTTACCAATTAGGGACTAAATTATTAAAATAGTAAAAATAAAAGGATTTGATGTGAAATTATTATAAACATGGGATGTATCAGGTGCCATGGATATTCAACTAAAATGAATTTGCAATAAAAATAGTTAAATTGCATGTTTTAGGCTTAGGGACTAAATTGAATAAAAGTAAAATGTTAGGGGTAATTATGTAAAAATGTCAAAATGACTAAACTGCATAAAATAAATTTATTTTACCATCTAAATTAATAAATTGAATGAAATTATTAATTTAGATCAAGATCGAGTGGAAAATCGAGGAGAATGAAAAATTACCAAAAAGTCATTGTACTTTGACATTTCTGCATTTTAGCCAGGTAAATTCGTATGAACTATATTCTATATAATTTTGATTAAATTGAATGTTAATATGTGGTTTTATTGTGATTGAATCAATATATATGTTATTATGCAATTTGTCTTGTAATGAAACGATGAAAATCCAACAATGTTTCGATGACTATCGAGCCCCGTTTAAACCTTAAAAATTTATAGGATACAAATGGCATGTCATTAGGGTTTCTATGTTTCGGGTGCTGGTCTTAAATGTCTTACTGATGGCTGAGGTCCCACATGTGTTGCGGATACTCCAGAGCTCGTGTGAGTAGCATCGTGTAGCTTACATTCTGACCCACAGCTCATGTGAGCGGGCCCATTTCACAGTTCGTGTGAGCAAGTCCATTTCACAACTCTTGTGAGCAACGATGTAAAAGAAAGGAAAGGTTATGATTATATGTTTAGCACACTTCGTGTGAGCTATCCCACTTATCTGATGGTATTCTAAACGATTCAACGGGCATGAAAAAGGAAAAGAAAGGTATGTGTTCAATATAAACCAAGACATGTATATATGAAGTAAATTGAAATGGTGAGATACATGAAAAGCATGTTATGTTATGATGGATGCTAAATCAATTGAATCATGCTCAAGTATAATGGTTATCCATGTTAAATTCATATGGGTTATGTTTAAATGAACTAACATGTGTTATTGATGTGCTTAGGCTTGTGCCAAGCTTGTGGATATGAATAATGTTTATGCTTAATCTTGTACTATGCATATGAAATGGGTAAGAAAAGGGATTGAAACGGTAAGTTCATAATTGGGATGTATAATGATGTTATAAAAGGTTTGATACGATAAATGATGTACTTATATGTGAGAAGTTTATTTATGCTATGGAAGAATTTACCTACATCATGGATAAATACACTAATTCATGAAATGATAATGTTGATTTGGCTTATGCTAAGCACTCGGACTGGAAGGGAAAGTAAGTAAATAGAATGATTCATAATCTATTGAAAAGGTTGATGATTATGTATTATGACTTATAAATCCTAATATGTTATATATGAAAAGTATCTGGGACATTACTAAACTTACTCATTTGTGAGTTGATGATTATAAAGATCTTTGAATCTTATGGCATTGGTATAGGTTTATGTTTGGAAAGGTTTTGAATATATGTGCATGATTAAAATATGGTTTGTATATATGTTGGATGTTGGAACCATTTGGAAATGGTTGGATTTGTGTTATTTAGACGGTTTTGATGCATGTGAGAAATGGTCCATATGGTAAGGTTATTCTAATATGGTATGCTTAAATATGCACATGTTTAGGTATGTTTAGAATGTCCATATTTGGCATGTTTATATGAGACTAAGTGGAGTTATGTTTTGAGGAAAATATGAACTATTTGTAATGGTATAAATGTGGTCAATTTATGATGAGCTTTGAAATGAAAAATGAATTAAATGTTGATGAATGAAATGTGTTAAGTACATGTATATGTTTGGATAAATTGTATGTTTGCATTCGAGGTGCTTATATGGCATATTGGTTGAATGGAATTTGGTATTCGATTTGGCCTTATTATGCATGTTTTAGATATGTTTTAAGGCTTGATTATATGTGCAAATGGCTTGTAGGTGTGTGCTTGAATTGGGTGAAAGAAATGGCTTAAATTTGGCCTATTTCTTGTTCACGCAGCCTAAGACACGGGCATGTGTCTCAGTCGTGTGTGACACACAGCCATGTGACATGGCCGTGTGTCCTCTGTAGGTTTTAAAGGTTACATTTCGAGTGTTATACGGTCTGGCACACAGGCATGTGGCTTGGCTATGTGACCCAAGTCAATAAGTTACACGAGCAACGACATTGGCTGGAACACGACCATGTGTCCCTACTTTGAATCCCCACATGGCCGTGTGACCCTTGTAGTGTGAGCTTTTTAACTTTTTCCTCAAAGTTTCAATTGTTTTTGATTTAGTCTCGAATCATTTCAAAAGTGTTTCTAAGGCCTCGAGGGCTCGAATAAGGGATGATATGCATGTGTTTGAATGGATTATGTTATGATTTATGAAATGTTTAGAAATGAATGATTTGAGTTACGTTTTTATGGTAATGCTCTATAACCCTATTCTGGCGACGGATACAGGTTAGGGGTGTTACAGATCACCTAATGAGAAATTGTTTGCGACGAACAAGCCCGAACCAAGCTCCAGCCCAGAAGTAGACCTAAAACCAAAGAACTACTCAACTATCTCTGAGGGGCCGAGGCTAGAACCGGAATGATAACAATGTTACTATGAGTACAAATCGAACCGAGGCTAGACAGCATGCCTTAGTTTATGTCATTAGAGGACAAGAAAATAGTGATAGGCCCAACGATGACAAGTATTTTACCTTAGTAAATTTTAGGATTCCATCATCTATAAAGTTTGTTAAAATAATATATATATCGCAGTGGAAGCATGGTGGTTGAATAATGGATTATGTGACTAAGTGATTAGTAAACATGTAGGAAAAAAATTTCGGGGACGAAATTTCTTTAAAGGAGGGGAGAGTTGTAACATCCCAAAAATTAGAGGTTAGAATTCTTAGAATTTTTAGGAATTACAAATTAGCATTATTGGTTAGAAGCCTAGTAGGAAGTCTTAAGATCTAGTTAGGGTAACCAAGTATTGTCTATATTGGATTCTTATTTATATTTGCATTTACAGTTGTAGACCATTAATGAATATATTTTGAAAGGGTGGAACATTTGTCAAGTTTCTATGGGAATATGGGTTCTATCTGTAAAAAAATTTTAGTTAAATGGGATGGAGAGAGGGAGACATTTTATCTTCTTCTTTCCTTTGAAAATGCTACAAGGGCTTTCTTTGAAAGTCATCTAGGGTTTGCTGCCCTTGGGCTGAAACTAAAGATCGGATCTAAAGTAGAAGATTACTTTATATTCCGGTGAGTATTTCAATTATAAAAATGGAACTTTGAAGAGTAAGTTGTTAATTTTGGTTGAACGTTAAGATTAAAGAAAAAGGGGCTTTGTTTGGGGTTGTCCATGTTTGAGAAATGGTTAAAGGTATGTGAATGGGTTTTGACGATGGTTTTATGTTTCTTGAGCAGTGATTTCTAGTTAGATGGTTGGATCTAGAGTTTTGAACGACAATAGGTGAGGATTAGGTGAGCTTCTACAGTGACCCTTGTATATATATTTTGTTCATACTAAAATATATCTATATGAAATTAATTAAACTATGAATCTAAAATCATAGATAGTATGGAAATCATACTTATACGAATAATGGGATGAAGGTATGTGTGTAGGATATGAATTTCGGCAATTTCAAAGTTGTGAATGAATAGGGACTGAGTTAAGATTAAGTTAAAGAATAAGTAGTCTGGTCGAATGTATGTTCTCTCAAGATGACTCTTGTAAATATTTTAGATAAGTCATTTATAATCTAAGTTCCAGAAGAAATGAATAAGTGCATATGATCATTGAGGATAGCATGAACATTTGATAAGAATTTGTGGAGTCTAAGTATGTGATCAATTTTGCATGAGTATTGTGATATTTAATCATGACTACGTATGTGTTCATTTGGAATTTATACTGTGAAATGTGATCTTGTTGATATGGTTGAAATATGAATTGAAGTATAGTTTGATTAAAGAATTGAGTTAGTCAACTTGAATGTGAGTCTCTACTCTGACTTTTACATGTAAATTGTTCGTATAGACGATTAAATAATGACAAAAATTGAGTATCGACTAAACGTGTAAAACATAAAAGAATTGTGCAAAGTAAATTTATTGTGTGAAAAATTACATGAATGAAAAGTAGAATGATGCGTATGTAGGTAAGGTTGAATTAAGAAATGGGTATAAATTAGACTTGTAGTTTGATGAAAGGTTAGATGAGCTTGAGTGCATGGGTAATTGTGATGATGAATTATACCTATGAATGAATGAATCTTTGTTGAGTATAATATTTGTTTCTAACAATGAATCTAATAAGTTCAGGTATACATCAATTGTTGTTTTAGTATTAGAACATTGAAGTATAGTTGTAACAGTATGTCCGAAATGTATGATGTGAGATGGGTGTTATGTTGATTGTTTGTTGGTAACCTAAGATGATTATGCTAGTTTGTTTTAGTGCATGATACGATTCTGGTTAAAAATCGAGCTCCAGCATTTGTTGAAGACTCGAAGATACATATGACATAGATTTAGCCTGGATTGGTAATTTACTGTTATTTTAAAGGTTAGCCTAGACTGGTCACATTAAAAGTATGGTACCCTCTAAAAATGAATTATGAGTGACGATTACCTAAAGGGGTTCTCTACGTGTCCTTGGACACTAACGGGCAAACCTCACAAAATGTGAGTCTAGCCAAATGCATATCGTAAACATGCTAGGAAAGGAATGCCTTTGTAGCAATATACGAAAGGAATGCTTTCGTGGCTGACTCTGAAGGGAATGCCTTGACGATGTACTCTATATAAAGGCCCGTATGGTGAGTTTTGTGTGACCCTTGTGGCACGTTCTACCAAGACTTTCTGGTAAAATGTGCTTATCCACCCTTATGGTAAGCTCTGAATAAATTCTGATAGTTCTGTAATAATTACTGATGAGAGAAGGTTATGGTATGTCCAAGGTCAGAGGTTGAATAAGATCCATGATATAATTGAATAAGCCTTAAAGGGGATTTCTTAAAAGGAAATGTGTATATGTATGTCAATAAGGGTATCCGCCATGATAATTTACTAATGTTGAATATGAACGTGTTCGTAGCTAGGAAATAGTCAATGCAAGTTTGTTTGTATTATGTAATGTTGAATTAGATTTACTTAGAATCTACCATATATGGTTGTATAATGATTTCTATTGAATTCATATGTAATCTGAGTTTTGGTTATCCTAAGTATTTGGGGTCTTAAAATAGAGTGATGTGAAATTTATCTGAAGGATCTATGTAGCACAACATCAGTATGGGTTTGTGTGGTATTAAACCAAGGTATGAATCGATCAGCTGTTGATGGTATTATTTCTGTGTAAGTACTCGCTAACATGTATGAGTATCTACCTGCGATAAATGTTAATGAACAACTATTTGGAATAGGAATATGACATGGATAGTTGGAAGGGTTTTCTGAGGGAAAGTTCTATGAATAAAGTAATATGGGATGAAAATTTTATGAAACAATGGAAGGGATTTCCTTAGTTTACTAAATATGAAAGATTAAGCATAGCAAGGGTTTGATGACTAGCATATATAAGAGTGATAAAATTGTAATCGTATCAATTGAAGTAAATTATGCAAAGTAATAATGACTCATAGAAATTCAGAAAAGATTTGCAAAGTATCATTCAGAGGTATGGTTATAGAGCTCACCAAGTACTCTTTTACTCACAAGGTTTGTTATTTCATTTCAAGTATTTGAGGAAAGTCCACGCCTAGAGGGACAATGCTAGGAGTTCGCCAAGATAGTGGCGAAGTGGGCTATTATACATACAGTGGAAATTTTGGCATGGTCTAGGAATACACCCTTTTTAGTCTGTTTTGTTAAACTTCTTTTTCTAAAGATTTGTATCTAGATTCACATGATAAACTATTGTATGGCTTTTCTTTCTTTCTTTTTTTTTCTTTTTTTTTTTTTGCCCTTATATATTAAGCATTTCAATTAGAATGCCATGGGAAATGTTTTAAAGAAGTAAGAAATTGTGAACTAATTTTTTTAAACGGTTAAGTTTTATGTGGTAACACCCAAAATCTAGATCCAGTGAATCAGGTCAGATTTAGGGCATTACACAAGTATTATGTGCTAAGGGAAGTGCAGAAAACAAGTAAAGTGAAGCCAGTTTAGTGCAAATCTGAGGACCAAATGGCATATACTTTTACTAAGTCTTTCCATGTTAGTCGATTTGAGTTTCTTAGGAACAAACTTGGTGCCTGCAGCACTTGAGTCAAGAGGAGAATGTCAGTGTCTTAAGGGCTACAAAGTCTTTTTTTGTCATTAAGATAGTCTTAGTCAGTCCTAGTTTCTAGGGAGATTGTTAGCTTGTTAGTAGGAGTTGGAAGCTGAATTTGTTAGAGTTTGTTAGCTTAAGTCGTGTATATAAGCATTGCTTGGTTAATGATTTTTTATCATCCTTTTTAGTTTCTGTATCTTCAGTTAACTCTCTGTTGAAACAACACCCTTAACAATCCTCAATAGTCAACTTAAATGAGATGGATTCCAAGATCAACCAAATCAACATTGTCCAAAAATATGTTGCAACTTTAACCCATCATCAAGATAAAACTTCATCGAAGAATCATTAAAAAGCACACTTCAAATCCATAGTCAAACATAATAAATGAATCCCCTAGATAAGCTTTGAATAGACCCAACCACTCTCAAGCCTCAATGCTTTTTCAAAAAAAAATTCAAATAGCTTGCTCAGCACCATATTTTCATCACCTAAATCTACCAAGCCCAACTCCTTTCCAAGAGTTCACGTGCTTCCACTTCAACTAGTAGAGCCACTTCCTTTTGCTACCGTAACAAAATCTTATTTCGATTAACAATAACTCCTTTAGAAATTGACCCCCCATCTATCTTGGAGCTTGAATCTTCAACCAATAAACCTTTGCCCTTCATCCTACTTAAGAGCGATGTAACACGCCAAACCTGGCCCGATAATTGGATCCGAGTATGATGTGTCACACTTAAAATCGGACTAACTTTCAATTATTTGCTAGAAGCTTTATAATATTTTACAAAGTTGTAAATATAAAACATGTCAGGGTTAATACATTACAAAGGTTTAAATGACATCATTAGCAGTTCAAATCATCTGGCGTAGAAGCTTTAAATAAGTAAACTTCATTAAATAGAATATGATGACTCAAATCCAGATATTGAAATTTGATAAGGTTTTTATAAAAATAGTGTCTTATCAAAATGATATTTCTTTATACAGATTATGATACAAGCAACTCGGTCCAATTCAAAGGCCATAATAGAGATGGGATTAGTTTCCCTCAAGGCCCAATCACGAGATCCAAATCCAAGCAACTAAAGTCAAAACTCAACTCCTTCGTTCAAGACTTTATCGCAAAAAAAAAATCGAAAAAAAGAGTTGAAGCTTCAAGACGATGGATTTTGGAACGAGGATGAATTAGAAAAGATTAATTTGTTTGTGAGCCTAAACTCTCAATCTATGATGACAAGCTCATGTGGAGAATATTTTTCAAAGACCCTAATCAATCCCACAAGATTAGGCGTTTCATATTGGGTTCGGGTCCTAGGCTTAATTCTTTTTATACTTGAGCCCAATATTGTATTTATTATATCTTATTATTTTATTATTTTTTATTACGAATTTTTTATAAGTATTAAGTATTTTAAGTTATTTAGGAGTTTTATGTTAACAAGAAAGTTTTGTTTAAAACTATTTCTTGTTTAGATTAATTAGAATTTTAGTATACTTTAGATTTTTATTTGCATGTACTTAGCTAGCCTATATAAAAGTTTCTTCATTGTTCATTAAGGAGACAATTGTTTTCATTAATAAAGTTTTCAACTCTGAGAGTTTGTTTCTTGTGCAAGATTTTTATCTTGTGAGTTTTTTGTAGTTTTCTTCTCGGTTTTTTTCAAGGAGTCATGAGAATTCATTCTTCACCATTCAATTTGCCAAGGATTATTTCTTGGAGGGTTGATTAGAGTCATTAGTTGAGTTTGTTTGGATTTATATCTCAAAAGGTTCAATTGAACATTTATCTTTCTATCCATCATATCCATCGGTTTATCATTCCATCTTTCACTTTGCTTTAATCTATCTTTTCGCAATTTAGTTTTTATTTTGAATATTTATCCTTTTTTTTAAATAATTTCTTATCTTTGTTATTTCATTTGTTATTTTCTAAATTTATTTGGTTTCTTCCTTTCAGGTCACTCCAAATCTTTCCTTCTTGAGTCAAACAACTTGAATTCGATCCTTCTTCTACTTCCTCCGCCCCAATTCCATATCAGATCATTTCAAAAATACAATTATACGCCGCCCCCAAGAGTCATGCATGATACAGAACAAAACAGTCAGCTCACAATAGCAGCACTCTAGCATAGCCCTTCCAACAAACAGTCTTCCTTCAATCAGCAAGCCTGAGAAGGAAAAGATACAGAGTAAGTTCATACGAACTTAGTGAGTTCCAAAAAGACATTATACATATCTTTACTTACAATACAACTGAACTTTTCAGATGGACTTACACAAAATAGTCATAGTACCCCAATGGCGTATATAGAACACAGACAGACTTAGTACACCAACTTACTTAACACATTGGTGTATACTGTATGCTAACCTAACACAACTCAAACAACCCATCTTCATGCCAGCCACGTACCTAGAATTCAGAATCAGAAGCATATCAAACAATCTCATTCACATGCATACTCCCTTGTAACGTGGTTTGTGCAAGTGTAAACAGTCGTTCAAGTAATAAGTAAGTAAAAATGAGTTACCGTCTCCACAGGGATTGTGTATGTTAATCAATTATTTGTAAAATTATAAATTCACAATTTGAAGTAGAAACTCAATGATTTTGATGGTGACAATTAAACTAAGTAAATTAATTAGATGCAAATATTGATCCCTATGCAATTCTAATCTAGATGCAATTTACCTAAATGTATGCATGAATGGCTTTAGCAACAAAAACAATCAACATTAAATGGGCTAGGATAATTATATTAATCAATTCAATTTACTTTATCATACTTAACAATGTTCAGAAATACTTCCATGGCAACTCGATCTTTCATGAGTTTCGAAACCAAATTAAGTCCTTTCAGATCTTTTACTTAGTGAAATATGTATTTTACTGATCATATTAGACTAAGGGATTCTTAGCATTTATGCGAAGTCACAAGGACATTTATGTTTGCAACAGTTTAATCAAATAAATGTAAAAACTATGCAAGATAATAGAGCTAACTAAAAATATTACGAACCTCAACTTAGTTGGGTTTAAGGATCTAAATTGAGCATTGCACTTTTCAATTATGTGTCTACTAGTCGTTGTTTGGTTAGGACCGCTCAACTAATCTGAGTACACCCAATCATGTATGAATGAAATACATTATGATATTAATTGAAAACATGACTGACTGAGGCCTAAACATGTTAAACATGAATAAAATAGATCTTATTGATTCAACATACTCATCCTAGCAAATAGGATTTAAAATATCATCGTTGATGTCAAAAATAATAAACTCAAAGCAAACATGATTAAAATAAATAACAAGAGGAAATAGTAAACTCTATTCAGTTCAATAGCCTTTCGGATCTATTCTGGCTGATTCAGTTCAGCAGTCTTTCAGATCTATTTTGACTGAAGCACTCATCCGTTCTACTCAATGCTTCTTTTGCTAAAGAGTTCCTAAGGTGGCCGGCCAAAGGATGCTTTTGACAAAACTTTGCAGCTAAAGGATGGAAAAGAGATGGGAGGCTATGCAAGGGAAGGAAAAAGGGAATGGAATGTAGAGAAAATGCTAATGAGAGAAGAGAAATGAGTGTTGAGGGATGAGGGATTAAGAGTTTGGTGCATGGTATTTATAGGTAAAGGTAATGGGTAGAGTTAGCTAAAAATAGATTTCAAAACCTTTCTTTTTCTATCACACATGGCCATCCACATTTCAAGGAGAAGGGGATGACTAAGTCTCCTCATTTTGAATTCAAATCAAGGCTATTAATAGTCATAGGGTGGACGGTTTCAACAGTGAAGTAGTTGGGTTGATTTTTGATCATTTTCCAACTGTAAAGACCTTCAATTAAATACCCCAAAGCTTGCTTTTAGGCTGCCATCTACTTGTGTCGAAACCGAGTTTTAGTTCCCCCTTGTTGGACGGTTACTCAATCCAATAATGTAACAGACATGCTCATCTTTTAGCACCTCTTTTACTAGTTCAAATTATCAACCTCATGACCCAAATTGCATGGTCTTGCCGTCCGCATGAATTAATTTATGCATGTCCATGTTTCATTCACATTAATCATATCTTCAATGGTCCTCCTGCATAGTGAAAAATCACATATTAATAAATTAACATGAAATAATATAAAATATGTACAAAAATCATGTAATTAAGCACTATTCCATATACTTTATAAATTCATGCCCAATATTACTGATTAAGTAAAATTCACTTATTTTAATAATAATTACTCAAGATTAACATATTTATTAAGTAAAAATGTGCTAAAAATATATAGAAAAACCCTATATAATTTTGAGTTTACATCCCCCTTAACTCCTCATATTGTTTTCAGTCAAATTGGCATGTTTTATCCTGATCTGTTAGTCCGATTTGCAAAATAGTTACCCTACCAGAAGCTACACAAACATATCTCATCTTCTCTATCACCACAGATCAAATTATATTTCTCATATCAAAAGTGGATGGTAATGTCTTAGGCATGAAGGATGGTGCTCACTTCATATCACAAACATACTGAACTCAAACTGATGACACTGAATGATCATTAACCACGCATCACCATTCATACATTACATAGGTGGGTTACTTACCTTACACGAATTATATAACAAAGTATTTTACAACACATGGAAGTAAGAAGGAACTTACCAGAAATTCTAACACAAGTCTACAATGCAGATCCTTTGCCTTTATGTTTGGACTCTCGTTAGCTTCTTAAGCTAAAAGAAAGATAATTGTACACATCAGATCATCAATCTATCAAATCTTAATATGCATATAAGAATTGATAACACAAAATCTTGAAACATTAAGTTTCCTTCCTTTCACACCGATATGTATTTTTTTTTTAAATACTCAAAAAAAATACGGGTATACCATGTACAAAAAAATATAGGTGCCGTTGGCATGTCAGGTGGCACCGGTGAGAATTTTTTTTACTGGAAACGAAAAAAATAAAAAATAAAAAGTTAAAAAAATAGCCTTAGAAAAAAGAAGAAAAGTAAAAGTTCAAAATCCACCAGCAAAACAGTTTCCTTCAACCTAAAACTAAAAGCTTTGGGTCTTCACTTTTTGTTGTCGAAAATTTCAAATGTTGAGAAAACTAAATATCCTTAATGCTGAGAAAGATGAAATGTTTTCAAAGATATAAAGAAGAAAGGCTGATAAAAATATAAAATAGTACAGTTGCTTTTAAAACTTTTAAATTAAAAGTTGTTTCTTTTTTCTTTAATCCAAAAATTAGAAGTAGTTTCAGTTCCCTTAGAGATGAGAAGCTAATTAATTTGAAGTTGCCTTAGAAACAAACAGGGAAAAGAAAGTTGAAAAAATGGTTTCTTTTTCTTTAATTAAAAAATTAAAAGTAGTTTTGGTTCCCAGAGATGAGGAGCCAATTACTTTGAAGTTGCATAAGGAATAAACGGAAAAAATAACTGAAAAAATTGTTTTTTTATTTGATCAAAATATTAAAAGTAGTTTCGGTTTCCTAATAGATGAGGAGGGAATTAATTTTGAATTTGCCTAGGAATAAATAAATAAAACTAAAATAAAAAAAGAGCTAAGCATTGGATTGGAGAGTTAAGTTTTTTCAGTTTTCTATTCCTTTATTCCCAATGCAACTTCAAATTAATTGATTCCTCATCTCTTAAAAAACCGAAACTATTTTTAATTTTTTGATCAAATAAAAAAAGAAACAACTTTTAATTTAAAAGTTTTAAAAAGTAACTATATTATTTTATATTGTTATCAATATTTCTTCTTTGTATCTTTAAAAAGGTTTCATCTTTCTCAACATTTAAGGATATTTAATTTTCTCAACATTTGAAATTTAGAAAAACATTTGAGGATATTTAATTTTCTCTAACATTTGAAATTTAGACAACAAACCCATAGGAACGACATAAAAAAGTAAAGACCCAAAGCTTTTTAGTTTTCTTTTTTTCTTTTCTTATAAAAGTTGAAGTAAACTGCTTTGCTTTCTTCTAACTTTAGTTTAATTTTTCCATTTCCAGTCAAAAAAATTTATATTCTCGCCAGTGTCGGGGGCATCAATAATTTTTCAGGTATTTTTTTAAAAAATACATACAGAATACAGTGACAGCACCAAAAATGATTTTTTAAAAAATTAATCATGACATAATGATTAAGAAAAAGTTAAATAGTGCTGCCTATGTGTTAAACAACACCAGCAAGGGACTACAACAAAATATCTATTTTCCTAAATACTTTTTTGCCTGCCCCATTTTGATAAATAATTATTTTTTCTGACATTATTTTGGTAAAAAATCGAAAACCCGATGATGGTATAAAATTAGATATGAATAAAACACTTTCGTCCTTTGTGAAAAGGATAAAGAGTCTTGATCCTAAAAGAGCATATCTAAAATAAAGTATTATACAAACAACACACAATTTGATTTGTTGTACCCTAATAAGCAAGATTTAACTGTTCTCCAAATAGACATTGGCATATAACTAAACATTTTAAATGAATCAAAATCTCAATTAATTTATTATACTTTTATCGAAACCACATAAAAGATTTATCTCAAACGAAAACTTTTAACCTAACATATCCGGAAAATATATATAATAATTACACATGAATTTTACCTTCAAAAATCTTTACACATTAAAAAAGTCGTTCAACAAATTCATTCGGACAAATTAGTAAATCTATTCATGGAAGGGCATCCAAAAAAGTGTTGCATATCTATTCATAAAGTGCATTTAAGATTTTCTTGCATCAACTACCCCTTTTTTTTTGGATTCAAGATTTGGTGGGATGATAGAGCAAGTCCTGCCTGACAACATCAATGGCAAAACATGGGATATTTCAAAATCTGCCATGAAAGAATTCTCAAAATAAGAAAAATCAGATAGTAATAATATAACTAAACATCAGATAACAACACCAAAAATCTGGTTTCCAAAACAAAAGATTCAAGAACCCTAAAAAACAATGTTGAAAAGCATTGGCTCTGTGATAAGCACAAGTTTTGCCTTTTAGCTCTCATTTCTTCTTTGCTGCTTCACTGGCCTTGGTCTATTTGAAACAAGCAAAAACAGTTAGTCAGACGTTTACAAAATGACAGCAGTTCAAGTAAGGTAAGTAAAACTGTCGATTAATCTTACCTTCTTTACTCCACGGATCTTCTTAGCCCTGTTCTTCCTTTCCTTCATTTGTTTCCTCGATTTCTCTACCTTGGTATCGAGTCCATTCTGAAACAGCAGCATAAATAATTAGTTTCTTACATTATATAGGGACCTTTTCAAAGAGACACCGATATAGTACAACTCAGAACAACCACTAGGAATACAAAAGGTTGAAATTGGGAAGAGGCCTTCAGAGTCAATAATGAAAACTGGCTCAAGCTTTCTTCATTAGCAGGCAGTCCTCAAGCGCAAATTAGAGCACCAAACTCTAGTTCCAAATACAACACTTTAAGTGCTAGGTTGACTCCATGCACTATAGTCTATGTTACTTGGACTTAGCTAAGAGTATTAGATACGAATATGTTTTAATCTTTTCTAAGTCCAAACATGGGTCAGATACAAGTACTTCAACAAAAACAAAGAGAGAGAGTATAACATAGAATTGAGCAATGCTTAAAGTGTGAAAAGAGAATTCTGCAGATAACGTCCATAAGAGATATAGAATTCAACATGTTAAAGCAAATGCAGCTCATACAACTAACAAATCCAGAGAAAATATAGAAAAGAGCCATCAACAATTACCCTGATCAGCCTGTACTTGGGCTCGTACTTCTTGGCGTTCTCAACAGAATCATAAATCAAACCAAATCCAGTAGATTTTCCACCTCCAAAATGAGTCCTAAACTTGAACACAAAGATTGAATTGGGGTCCTTCACCTCATACATTCTAGAGAGCTTTTCCTTCAACTCCGCCTAAAGACAATAAATCAACAGTCAAAAAGCAGTTAATACAATCCATGGTACACGACCAGTTAAGATAAGATTCTGATATTATTGAAAAACATTAAAGATTTACCTTGGAAACATTGGGTCTTCCAGGATGTAAAACGTCAATGATCTAAAAAAAGGGGGGGAAAGTCATGTTAACAATAAACTCAAACAAATATTTTTAAGCAAAGAACATATTTTACTATAATCGCATTTTTTAAGCAAAGAGGTGTATTGAATTCAAATAAAAATTCAAACAATGTTCTAAATTAAGCATCTTATCAGCAATGCAATAAAATCGCAAATTTAGCAACTATATCCTGTAAGTCCCTTATTTAAGCAGATCTATAAATTGAACATTGAACATTGAACATTGACCTATGCTTGGCTAAGGAGAGAAAAGAAAAGGGCACTCACAAATTGCTTCCTGGAAAGAAGCCTGTTGGTCATGAACTTCCTGGTCCTAATAGTCACTGCCTTGTCCGCCATGGTCAAGCAAAATCTTCTTATTTCCTTTCCGGCACAGGTCAATGGTAAATGCTCTGAAGGCTTTCAAAAGACGACAGCAGCAACTCAAGCAAGACAACGGAAATGGCGAGAATTTATACCACTGATAATTAGGGTTTTGCTTCTTTTTTGGGGCTAAGCGAACTTTCTATGAGTAATGACACTTGGATTGGGCTAACAATTTTAGAAAATGATTGTTTTAGGCCTGACCCAACTTTCTAGTTTTGTTGGGCTATGCCAGAATTTGGGTATTGAAATTTCATCAAAATTGGATAATCAAGATTTTGTTTTGTAATTAATAATTATGGTGGTGTTTAAACTTTTTCTTCTTTGGAATAATACGTTCAATGAATTATAATTACGGATGGAAAATCTTCAACTATCCGATTAAGTTTGAATTGATCCGTTCTGAAATTGTGACAGTATGTAAATTTAGAACTTATCATGATGCATACACCAATCAGTAGAGTTAAGGATGAAAAATAGAGAAATTAAAAATTAATCCGAAAATTATTTCAAAGAAATATTATATAAAAGTTAATAATTTTTTTTTACTTGCATGAAAATTTATGTTTTTAGAAATATTTATAAAAAAGAAATAATATTCTAGCGCTTATTTTGTTAAAATAATTCTAAAAATAAAAAATAAATATAAAAAACCGAAAACTAAATCAAATCAAAAAAGTTCAAACAACCCAACCTAACTGAACTGGTCTCGCTCTTACCGATCACCGAGTCTTATATTTGTGTAAAAGTATTTTCTTCGGTATTTCATTTTTTTAATGAATTTTTAGTAGAGATTTACAATTAAAAAGGGTAATGTTATCCAAACTCTTAATTTTATTTTTTTTGGTAAATATGCATGAAGGAATCTTTCAAATACACGAAAAAGTTAGGGAAAATTTTTTTAAATATTTCCATATAGAGTACATACACGAATCATTTGGAGAAAAGGAAAGAAGGATTTATGGTGCAAAATGGGTTTTCATTGTTTGATTTTCCAACATAAAATAATGCTTATGATCTTCCTTTACAGATACTCGATTATCAACTGGTTGTAGGTTGTCATCTGTTTTTAGAGATTGAATGATTTGCTCCAAAATAGGATTAGGAGAGGAAAAAGGTGAAACATATACTGTTTTATCAAAAAAGGTGGATTTTCATTGTTCAAACACTCTTGCACATTTTATATATACCAACAGCATCAACTGCGACTCTGGGAGGGGTGTTGTTTTGCGAAGACAGTTTACGAAAGAAATTATCTGGTAGAGACTCCCAAGCCCTTTGAGTATCCGAATCGGAGTTGAAATGAATATCATTGACAGAGTTTTGAGTATCCGGATCGGAGTAGCTTCTATTCTTACAGTCATGGAAACCGGAGTCGAAATGCTTGAAGAATATGATATGAATCCTATTTGTTGATACCAGGTAGTGTTGGAGTTTGTACCAAAACAGTCCAAGTATCACGATATTATGAATGAACAGCAGAGAAGACTGAGAACCTGTCAAACACAAGATTGAACTTCTTGCATTACTGAGAACGGCTTATCTGATTTTTCGTACTCTTCGTTCAAATGGCTCTATCGTGCGCAAATTGGACTATGCTTGCGGCTCCCCTACTTGTCCCTTATCTCATGGTGATGCACCGATTTGGTTGATTCATTTGGTGCTCCATCAGTCATATAATGGTCAAATTCCTCAACCAGAATATTAATCTCTTCGAATCGGCCATACATTGAAGCACATTCTTTTCTACAATGAAGAAGTTGCAAACCTTTGATGCCTGCATTTTGCGTTAAGAAATCGAAGAGGGAACTTGTAGATGTACGGTTGGAAGCACAATCGTGACAGAAGTTCACAAACCGGGGTGTTTCCTTGACTCCTTGCCCTGTCCTCCAATCCAGTACTAAGCAGGTAATACCCCATCGATCATATCCACTATTTTAGTCACATCTTGATCAATGATATCCAATTTAGCAACCATTGCGGTAGCAACACTCCATGCGGTATCTATTTCAATGTCGAATGGGAACTATGTATTTTGAATACGACCTGCAAGTTGACAGAAAGAGCAAATACTAGTCAGATTCGGGTTTCCACATTGAAAAAAAATGTTGAGGAAGTTCCTAACCATCTTTATCAGCAATCCAGAGTCTCAAACAGATACCACCATCACATCTCGTCTTCCCCTTAATGCTTATGTCAAGATCCACAGCATGTTCATCCTCCTGATGCTTGAAAAGCTCGATTTCAGCAAGATGATACCCCATTCATTCAGGGTCTCATAACTGTTATGATAAGTACTACTGAAATGAAGTTCCGGATATGGTTGTCGAATGAGAGGCCCAAATTCATCAAGTTCTCTCCTATACTCCAGTGATCTTAAATCATCAATCTGGAGAAAAGAATCATTCAACAACTCTCTTGCAAACAACCTCAAAGACATAGTTGCCAAACATTCCTCGCCAAATTGTCAGACTTCTGGATCTTTAACCTTATAGAAAGCATTCGATTTTCTACCAAGGAAGTATGAAGCCTCAAAATGTTGTGTTTCAATGTCCTAAGAAGATGACTTTCACAGTAAAATCTTTCGAAATCTTCAGGGGTTTGTAAAATATCATGGAGTGTTACTTAATTCCAAGCAACTTCAATCCCCTCATATTCATCGAACCAACCACACATTAAAACAAGAAGAAAAAAATCTGGGCATTAAAATAAATGAGCAAAAAAAGTATTAGATTGGAGTTATCATGATTCTCATTCATACACTATCTTTGAAGCTCCTTTTCCAAGGATTTCATTCTATTGAAACAAAAAAGAACAAAAAAAAGTAAGATCAAAGAATCAAACTAATAAATAAATAAAAGAAAGGAGGAGTTCTACTCTGCCATATCTTCCAGCTGGATCAACTTCATCAAACTCAGAACAATCTGTTTCATGATGTAAAAGATAATTCATTCTCCAAAGATGTTAAAAAGGAAAAACAGTGTATATTTTCTTTGACATGAAATAACAATATCTAATTTTGCATAGATTTTCAGAAAGAGATAGAGAGATTAGAGATGATCAATTATTCACCCTTTACCTCACCCGATCGTTGATCAAGGTAGCAGCATGTCACATTTGTTGCCAGAGTACCTACAATAGTTTCATATCAATTAAACATTTTTTTACTCAAGTTATTGAGCTCATAATACAATTAAAATATGATTTATATACCTTTTCAAGCTTATGAAAGCTCCCTAAGTAATCCAAGACTGTTTAAGGATCAAAACGTAAAGTTCTAAACTATTGAGTGCTCGTTGCGACTTTATGGATGTCATGTCGCAATGTCACTCGCTAACTAGAGCTCATTGCAACCACGAATGTACCACGTCTCAATGTCACTTACTGAGTAGGGTTCGTCGTGACATCATGAACCCGAGGTTGCGACGTGAAATTTGACACCTTGAATCTTAAGCATTTTAATTCCTATCACCTAAGACAACATCCATATGGTATCTATCATCCATTTAAGCCAATAATCCATTCAAATGTACAAATTTCCAACCTTAAACATCACCTAATTCAACTTAATGCAAAATCAAACGTGTCTAAGTTTACAAACCTAGCAAGGAAGATCAAAATCATCACATACTTCCATTGAAATTCATTCTCAAACATGCTTAACATATCCCTATGTACATGTCATGAGCTAATACCAAAAATTTAAAATCATACTCTCTTCCAAGTTTTGATTTGTGATGAGATGAGAGAAAATCGACCTTCACTCTAGAGCTTCAAAACAAGTCTTCACCTATGCGTTTGAAAATAATACGTTGCTTGCGAAAGTTTAGTAAGTATATCAAGAATTAAACTTTACGTTTTAAACCAATTCATTAATTATATATAATATATATCAATTATGAATCATTATCATCAGATATGAATTTATTTCAATAATAGTTATAGTGAGGTCTCAAATTAACAATTTTATAAGCTACTTACCAATATCATTATTGAATTCACTTACCTTGAAAATCTATAGTTCAATTGTAGACTCAATTGAACGTATAAGATAT
Organism: Gossypium schwendimanii; assembly: GCA_013677275.1. Lineage (NCBI taxonomy): Eukaryota > Viridiplantae > Streptophyta > Magnoliopsida > Malvales > Malvaceae > Gossypium > Gossypium schwendimanii. Next base: position 13,770 of record JABFAF010276762.1, on the reverse strand, counting down.
GCGGAAAAATTGATAATTCGCACCGGAGTGCCACTGCCATTTGCACAGGATTGCTACTATCACTTGCACCATAGTGGCATTATCACTTGCGTGCATAGAAATTTTCCTAACGGCATGCCATTTATATTCTACTAGTTCTCATTTTTTCTACATAAGCATTTAAAATATACAATTTTATTACATTTTCTCAACAAATAAAAATAATTCAAATTTTACTATTTTTATAATTTAGTCCTTATCTATATAGAATCAACAACCATCAAATTTCACTTTACATTTATTTTAACAACATTTAAGATTTCACTTAAATTATTCATATTAATATCTATTTAACCTATCTAACTTTTAAACATTTTGCAATTTAGTATTTTTTCTTCAAATTCACTACATATATACTTTTCAATTCATTTTAAGAACACAACTTCACCTTCAAAAAATTTCCATAATTCAAATTATCATTTTCATATACAAACAAATCTCATGAATTTTACTAAATCAATTTATCAAGCTTTAATTTGGGGTTTAGTTAGATAAAGTAAAAATCTTGATATACTTACTATCAAACACTTGAAATGAGTTCCTCATTCCTTTACTCTTTTGCCAACCCTTTGCCTTTGTCTCCAACTTGTTCTTCACTTCTATTCTCTTTCTCTTCAATAACATAACACACATACACAATATTTAACATCAAAACAATAATCACATACGAATTACATGCATTTTGATGAGATAGACATGAAATCCATTAAGAAAATTCATTATCTTACCTTAACCTTTCTCAAATCCCTAACTTCTCTTTCCTCTCTCCTCAATATGAACTCTAGCTAACTTCACAAGAAACTTATCTTGTGATCGTGCCCCAACGTGCGTGTGTCGGGGCTTAAAAAATTACAATTTAGATATATATAATATGTGTGGTATTTGCAAGTGTACAGGTCAAATTGTAATATAGTTTCTTATTTACAAAGAAATACCTTAGAAGTATTCTGAGGATCATACCTAAATGAAGTTTGTTTAAACTAAATTGCTACACGAATTACACACTGAACAAGTCTAAATATTACTTGCGTACAAATCATAGCAGGAAAAAAATAATTGGATTGAATAATAAAATAACAGAAGAGAAATAACAAAACCAATAATCAATTAAACAGACAGAAGGGTGAATCACTTCTATGTTCATGATTAACCTAAGTCTAGGGTTTTAATTAATTAACTAACTATTAACCTAATTAATACCTTTCGGCCTATGACTAGATTAATTGATCGACTTGGTTTACTTATCTTTCGACCTGATAAACTAAATTGGATTAGATTAAGTTGATTCCCAATAAACTATCCTTTTAGCCTCATCTACCTAAGTAACTTCCTAGAGTTATCAATTCTAGGGTTTTTTTCACTTAATCTACTCTAACTAACAAGATGCAAAACCTTAATTCCCAAGTTAAAAAATCTCACCTCAGTTCATTTTTCCTTCCCAAGGTTTTATTTCTAGCTCACTCTAAACGCAATAATTCTTATCAATTTATTAAACATTAAACATATGTAAAATAAAGAAATTAGGGAAAATATGGTTAGAATCCATAGATGTTGTTGTGTTCTTGAATCTTTAAACCCTTGGATGATTTGTTGATTGTTGAAATTGGTGAAGTAAAGACTGACAGAATTGAAATAGAAAAGAGAATGAAACTAACAAGCTGCTTAACATGTTAATTATGATTGTGCTGACAAAAAACTCCCTTGACTAATAAATAGGCCTCATCAGACCGGTGTCGTGACATCCTATAGCTGGTGTTGCAACATTGAACGACGAATGCTTCCCCTATTGGTTCAAACTTCAATGTCGCGACATGGAGTGGTGGTTATCACAACATTGATGATTGTATGCTCCCATTCTAGGTTCGAACTTGGTTGTCGCGATATGGGATGGTGGTTGTCGCGACATCGATGGTTGTATGTTCCCCCTATTGGTTCAAAGTTGGGTGTCGTGACATTCCCTCTGAATGTAGCAACACCCGGAGCAGTCCACTAACTCGGCGGCCTATAATATCGTCCTACACACTTAACTAACATGTTAGTTCTTCCTTAGGCCCATATTGGTCTAACAAGTCATAAAGCAAACTAAAAGATCATTTTATTGAATTCAAATGTAAAATTAACTAAGCCTACAAACTAAATAAAAAGATATCAAATTACTCGAATACAAACTCATTAAGTGTTGAAAAAAGCTTAATTTGCCACAACGAATTGTGGCAGATCAAATTCTCTCACACTTAACTCATTTCTTGTCCTCGAGCAAACAAGACAATCACATGCAAAAAGAAAAGAAAGACGTCCTTTGAACATGCTTCATACAAATGGTTAGTTCGGAAACATAAGAACTAGAAAATCACGTCGATTTTCTAGGAAGCTAGGTTCGCTTGCATGTGTGAATTATGTAAGCTTGTTTGTTTAAGTAATTTGGGTGTTTATGTATGTTGTGAACAAGCCGGACCATTTACTAGAAAAGATAAAGGCAAAGAAAAACTCGTGTAAATTCTCAAGCTTTTTTGACGAATGGTTAAGAATTGGCATAAGTGTGTTAAACTATCATGTTTCAGTATGAATGCTTAGTGTTCGTAACTTGTGTGCAAACTGCTATGTTTTCCAAAAATCTTGTTTTTAAAACTAAAGTTCTAGGAATAAGCTTTTTCTACAAGAACTTTGTTTTTAAAAAAGTTCTAAAACTCTATTTTCAAGATGTGTTTCCAAGTTATATTTTAAGCCATGTTTTAAAGCTATGTTTTAAGCATGCTCCTATGTGTGCTTATGTTCTAAAGTATGTTTTCAAAATACAATTTTATAACCTATGTTTTCTGTGAGCTCTAAATGTGATATCTATGTGATAAGTTTTTGTGCATGCTCCTTTGCGAGTCCTTATGTTGGATATATTAGTATACCAAAGGATTGTGAATACTTACCATAAGTTTTTTGTGATTTTGAGCGTTGAGACCCTGGGATATGTGGAGAGATAAGGGAATGTTGAGCTATGCTCCATACAATAGGACATGTTGGTGTACATGAGAGTGTTTAGCTTTATGCTACACTTATGAGACATGTTAAGGACTCTTTGAGGCATTCCGCATATCTAATATATTCTGATAAAATAGGTGTGTTAAGACAAGTGCGAGAACATATCTTATGTTTCTCAGCCATTCTGAAAAGACAATTAAGTGAACATGTTTCATGCTATATAAGTTTTGTTTTCAAGCTAAGTTTTCAAGTATGATTTTTTTACCAGTACAACTAAAACCTTTTTTAGACTTATATGTTCTTTTTTCTGACGAGCAGGCAAAATGGTGAATTGGATTTCACATCTTTACGGCGAACCCAACTCGCAGTATGATTTTCAGACTAAGTTCAATTTTTGTTTAAAGTATATGCTGATAGTTCTTGATTATTCACTGAGTTCTCAATGAACTCACCCACTCTTCTCTTACTTTACAGGTAAATAGGTCATGGATGGCAAGAGGCCAGGCGAATGGTTTGAGCGAGGCTAAGCCCTGAGTAGATATTAGCGAACTTGGGGAAGAAGTGTTGAGATTTTATATATGTGGTTTTTGCTTAGGATTAGACTTGTTTGATTATCACTACAGTTATTAGATTTAATTTCTTTAATTTTAGTTTTCTTTTGCAAACCATGTCTTAAAATATTTAATTATCTTTTTATTATGAATAAAACTGATATTTTTCATGCATGAGTGTTACGGTGTATTACCTTAACTTTCATAAAAATATGCTAGTCAGATTTATTGCTAAGTATTGTTTTCTAAGACCCCTGTAAGTTTGCGACTTTGAAAAATTACATGCGTACCTTTGTTAATGATAGCCTTACTACTTAACGAACCCATATATGTACGCGAACCTATGTGTTTATGCGAACCCTATTATAGTATGATAACCTATGCATGTACGATTTATTTTGTTGCAAAGTTTGTTTATTTAGTGACCCTATAATGAATGTTAGGATGCGAACCTATATTATTGCATGCAAACTTAGGTTGATGTGTGAACTCATACTTTATGTGTGATGTGAACTCACATTGAATGTTGCTATGCGAACTTATGTTAAGTGATGTTTATGAACCATTAAGATGTTGTAGATTGATATGCGGACACTTCTTCTATTTGTTTTATAAGCTCACATGTTTTATATTATATGCATGATGTTATGACATCCTGCTGCAATGTGTGAAACTTAGCACAAATTCCATGTTGTGAATTTATGGTGTGTTGGAGGTTAGGTTGGAAGTTAACGGAGAGTCACTTCAGTGGCTAATGTGGCACGCTAGATTTGGGTCGAACTTACTCGACAAGGTTTGGGGTGTTATAGGCACAATTTACTTGGATTTGTTTTTATATATTCTTGCTAATAATTGTTGCCCATGTTGACTTTGTTTGTATGAGATTTATTTTATTGACGTCGATGATGCCCAATCAATGATTCACTACTCCTCTAATATCTAGTTTTCATATTTTATTTCAGGAATATTATGATAAATATGAGAGGAAAAACCAAGGTCGTTATTCCCGCCTCTAAAAAGGGGAAGACATCGGGTGCATCTTCATCCTTGGCCCCGACCACAGTCATGAGACACTCGCGTCTCCAATTTGGTCTGGGTCCACATAAGGACTAGTATCAGCACCTTAAGGAGCAACCATTGGGAGTGGGTCGGTGCATTGATTGGGAGGCTCTACAAGCAGTCCGTTTAGCGACCAGGGTTCAGTATTGATTAACACGACATCGTGGGACCGATTCTTTACTATCGTAGAGCCCACATATGTCAAACTCACATTGGAGTTTTGCTCTACCTTTTTCTTACAACCGACTATTTCACAGTAGGATGAGCCTTGCACTATTTCCTTCCGACTTGGGGGTACGACGCGTTACCTTAGCTTAGTATCTTAGGCTTCGGAGTTGCCCTAGAATTATATTCCAAGGAGTTTATAGATACCTCTGAGTTCCTGATACTTTTCAGGCACATCCATCGACCAGCCCCACTCTGTTGGTCGACATTGCCAAGATTGAGTTGGAATATAACTCGAGTCAGTCAAAGGCAACATGCTTACCTTCGGCTTTGTGCTATATTCATGCCATTTTAGCCCACACATTGACTGGTTGAAAGAAGAACATAGGGGTCGTCAGTATTTAGGACGCCTATTTCTTATGGAGTATGGTTATAAATTTTTTCATTTTAATAAATTTTAATAATTTTTATAAATATTTATTTCTAGTTGTTGCAAAACCTTGAACCATAAATATTTGTCTACAAATGAATAAAAAGCCCAAATTCAACGTTAAAGTTCTTCATTTCATTTTGGGCTGGAGACATGTGATGGGCCGCCCCAATATTGATTAGGTTTTTACAATTTTTTAAATTTGCTTTTATTTTTCCCGCCTTCCCGCTTCCTCAATCAAAATTTGTTTATTTGTTCAAAAAGCATTTTTAGTTTCCAACAGAATACAAACAAATAAAGAAAGGGATTATTTGGCTGTCTTTCACTCTCTTCAAGCGCTGAGCCAGTGAGCTCTTAAAGCTTCCTGTCATCCTTCAAAGAGCGATGAAGATGTGGAAGCTTTGATGAAAAAAAAATGGATACACCAGATAAAACCCAAATCACTCCAACTTCTAATCTTTCCAAATTTGAGGTATTTTTTCTTTTTTCAGTTTTTATTATGAAATTGGGTTTTTCTTGGTCATGTTTGTTTACTCAGAAAGTTATGTTAATAACCATTATATTATGCGAAAGGATGTTGGTCTTTTGGGTCTTAATACTTAAATGTTATGTAGGATTTCTTCATGTGAACTTTTTTTTTATATAAGAAAAGTTAAAATTGTTTCCTCTTTCCTTTGTTTTTTTCTGTTAGATTTTGGATATTCAGTTTGAAATTTGATGGGTTTCTGCCTTCAATCTTGTTATCGCTCTTAACTGTTTTAGGATAGATGGCTGTTATGACTTTTGGCCTTTAGCTTGTTGAATTGAAAAAGAGAGAACAAAATCCAGGAAGGGAAGGTCGAGATTTCCATTAATTTAACCAAACTTTTGCTGTTACCCGTTGGGAATATTATTTAAGGACTAAATTTGCTATTGGTCCATGTATTATGCACAATTTGTAGATCTAGTCCTTGTATTCTAATATGGTCACTTTTAATATTGTACTTTTTCAAATTTTAAATTTCGGTATTAACAAAACAATAATTATTAAATTCCTTAAAATCAATTTTACTATTTCCAAAAGCTTATACAAAAAATATATTATGACATGTGTAATAACATGTTAGCTTGCTATTTTCTCATAACACTCGTAAAAGAACTCACAGCATTTTAGTTAATGGATTTAATGAATACCATTTGAGTCTGTCCTTAAATTTCAAAATTTAAAAAGTCTAGGATTAAAACTGATTAAATTGAAGAACAAGGACTAAATCTGCAACTTAAGCATAATATGGAATAATAGCAGAAATTGACATGACAAATTTAATTGGTATCATTTAAGCTAGGATTGAAATTTCAAAAATTGAAAAGCATGTCTTAAAATTAACCAAGTTAGAGTACAAAGACTAAATTCTCAATTTATGCATAGTATAAGGACTAATAATAGAAATTGACCATTATTTAATCTCAAGTTCTCAACCATTTATAGTGGTTGCGCCAACATGGATGTTATGCAGAGTCATAGGAACCGTATACTCTTGGATGGTCGAGATTTTGCAATTGAATTATCGTATGCAAAAGAATTACGGTTGATTTGCAATTAAAAAATGTTGGCAATGTTAGTATTTAGTTTTATGGGATAATATGAAAAGAATATGGTTTTAATAGTCAGGTTTTGATTGTTTGTTTTCTATCATGTTGTTTTGACTTTTCATTTTTCTAGAAATATTATATGCCATGTGTATCAGGACACGAATATTTGATATGATTTTACAAAGACCTTCCAAATATGTGAAAAGCTTCAAAAAAATTGAACATGCACATGATATACACATGCCTATTTGATACTCACACTCAAGTGCAAGTAACATGGCTTTCTAGTGCTACTTGAACATTTGTTATTTAGGTTACTAAAGACTTGTGTGCCAGGTTCTAAACTTTGATTTCTCACTCTGCAGGATTCACCTGTGTTTAAGTACATTGACAGCCTTTCACCTATTGAGCTAGCCAAGTCCAGGCAAACAGATAATGGTTTCAGTTCACTAGCTTTTTTGTCCCCTTCATCTTTGTTTCCTTCCCCACAGATCACTTGCCATAGGGAATCCAGGTTTTCGGTTAAAAGGTAAAACTAATCATTGCTCTGTTTAGTTCATGATTTCATGTGTCCTAATTGAGGTTTGTTTCAGGCATCATTTCTTGGAACCTTTGAACTCTAGAGTCGCTCGGAGTGGTCATGAATCAAATACTAGTGAGGGAGCTTCAAAAGTTGATGCGCATTTGGGATGTCTAAATAATGATAGTTCATCCAAAGAAACTAGCAGTGATCAAGTTGATGAGCAACCAAATCTAGCAACAGACTTGCCAAGAACCTTAAAATATGATTGTCGGAGTCCTGATGGTGACTTTGAGCCTTGTGATGAGATATTGAAAAAAACAAATGTGGAAGTGGCAGGACAAGAAAGATCTCCTTTCCAATGCAATAGGGATAAATGGGAAGAGAGGCAGCAGTCATTTCAAAATGAAAGAAATTTGCGTAAAATATGTGGAATTAAGCGGAGTGAAGAATCAGCAGGATCTGACTGGGTAGCAGTTCTTTCTGATGTTGCTGATATGTTGACAATGAATTCATCTATAATACATGAAAATACTGATGGGCAGGACTGGAGAACAACAAACTCTGGGACAACCTCTTTTATATCAAATATCCTGCAGTTCCCACTAGATAAAGCCAATAATTCAGAAAATGCGGAATCTGGTGATCCTAGTGGTTCTTGCAAACAAAGTGAATCGGGAGAGCCAGTGATGGATCAGATGCACGGCATCCTGTCTACTTGTCTACCAGATGAACTAGTAGTCAATGATTCAGGTTTGAAAAAGGATGACAAGGAGGGGAACTGCAACCAGTCCAACCATCAGGTTAACTAAGAAAACTATAATTTTTATTTATGGAAGTACCTTACTGTTTTATGTTTATTAAGGATGATTTCTATGAGAGCTCATCTTCTGAAATGTTTATGCTATTTGTCCTCAGTGCATTGGCACTTTTCTATAATTGTACTTTATGTTATTCTATCAGCAGTTCAGCATACGTCGGCGCTGTTTGGTATTTGAGAAGTCACCTGGTTTTGGTTTGCACTTGAATTCTCTACCAAACATCCCAAAAGGTGGTATATCTTTAGTGGGAGACTCTAGCTTCTGAAAAGCAGTTGATATGCACATTCAGGTCCTTGACATTTTGTAGTTGTCACACTGCAGGTCAAAGTCCTCTTAGTAAATCAACTCTAAGCTCTATGAACAGGGGTGAGGCTCCTGATGACAACAACGGTGTGGTTACAGAAAATTCTTATGAGATGCCTGCTACTTTTGGTGGCAATGAGGCTGATCATGATAGTCCTGAGAAGAAAAGGCATGTATAAGATTACTACTTTTTCTAAGATTTGCATTCAAATACCTTGATATACAAATTGATTTGAGTTTAATATTGGTGCAGGCAAAAGTTTGAACTTGTCGAGGAGAGTGTAGCATGCAAGCGATGTAACTGTAAGAGATCAAAATGCTTGAAGCTGTAAGTTTGCCATATTTAAATCTATATTTAGGGTCAGCTTGTCCATTTTCATTTTCAAGTCTTCCTCTAAGTCTCTTTTGGGTTAATTCCTCCATTCTGAGAAATAAAACTCAAATGAAACAACCAACAGTTTGTAACTTCAGTTATGGTGCTAAAAATTTGTGAAGCTTGGTTCTTACAAATCTCTATATGCAATGATACAAGGTTGTGCTGATGTTAAAGGGCTGTTAATTCTACCTTTTAAGTTATTTGTTTAAGTTTGTAATATCACGTTAAACTGTTTCAGTTGCAGAAATGACAGTTTTAAAAGCTAGGAAATAGTGCTTTAACCAGAAAAATGTGGCTCACTGATTAGAAGCACAAACTTTTGCTGCTCCTACATTGATCTATGGTTGTTTAAACCAATGTTACACATTTTTCTTGAAGCATCTATGCTTGACGACACTTTTTGGACATGGATATGGGAATATAATCCTCCTAGGACTCTCCAAATACATTGAAAAACTTAGAAGAAATTCAATCCCCAAGTGAGACATACTCTTATCTAACACTCACATCCAAGTCTGTGTAACATAGGTTTACACCGAGAAAAAGATTGAAGATTCTCATACAAGTATGAAAACCATAAAACTTGGTTCATTGTTTTTTGGAATGGGGCTATAATTGGACTTAAAGAACATCTAGGTTCATGGTTAAATGAATCTGTTTTATCTACCTTAGTAACTGGGGACTTCATTCTATTGCAGATGAGTTGAATGGTAGAAGTGTTTCGCATTGATTTTGATTTCTACAATTACTTAATGATCAATTTTCAGTAGCCTATTAGAATGAAATGTGATTTGATGATCATGTTTACCTTGTTTTCATCTTTTTATTTAAATATTTTTGTTTATGATGCAGTTATTGTGATTGCTTTGCTGCTGGTCTGTATTGTATTGAGCCTTGTTCATGTCAAGATTGCTTCAACAAGCCAATTCATGAAAACGTGGTTTTAGAGACTCGCAGGCAGATTGAATCTCGCAATCCACTAGCATTTGCACCCAAAGTGATTAGAACCACAAATGGTGTTTCAGACTCTATGGTTAGATTCTATTTTTATGATTAAGCTTTTGCATACTAAAGTTTATGTTGTTTTGGCTTTTCATTTTTCTTAAAATACTCATTTGACACATTTTTAGACAAGAGTATGGTTATAACTTTCTAAGGATCCTTCAAATATTAGGAAAGCTTGGAAAAAAAACTTAACATAGATTCGAGTAACATCAAAGTAATCAAGGTGCATTATCATCACTTATTATGGTGTGTGGCCTTTTTCTAGGAATATTGATTAAGGCCACATGAGAGAAGGAGAGATGAACCTTGAGTATTGACACTCCTTAGGATGGTAAACAACTATGTTGCTCCAACTTTACTATTTTTCTTAAAAGTATTCATGCCCGATGTAAATCCTTACATGGGGACGGGGATATGTTCTTCAGAAAATTCCAAATACAAGAAAATCTTGGAAAAACTAATGTACTAATGTTGGAGGCATACCTGTATCTGAGATTGAGAAAGCGGGGGTAGACCTTGGGTGTTGATTCTCCTTTGTATGGTTAACAACTATGTTGCTTCAACTCTATTTTTCAAGTACCTGTGTCTAATGCATATCCAGACATAGGTATGAGGATATGTTTCTCGGAAAACTCTCTAAATCTGACACTTGCGCCCAAATCCAAGTTACTTCAGTTAACAATCACTTGGCCAAGTTTGGGTTCTTAGAATGACTTCATCTGACATGGCTTTATAATTTTCAGGTGCTTTGCAACATTTTGATGATGGTTTTATCAAGTTTAAATGAATGGTCTCTTCTTTTGGCCATTCTACTTTAATCACATAAAAAAATGGTGTTGCTGGTGCAGGGTGAAATTAACAAAACTCCGGCTTCAGCCAGGCATAAAAGAGGATGCAATTGTAAAAGATCAAGTTGCTTAAAGAAATACTGCGAGTGTTTTCAGGTTTGTCTCTTCAGCTCATTCTGCATAAACGTTTTCTTCACCAATCTGACATGGCTATTTTCTTTTGTGTATTGAAGGCTGGCGTTGGATGCTCCCTCAGTTGTAGATGTGAAGGTTGTAAAAATAGTTTTGGTCGGAAAGATGGTGAGTCTTTCTTTTATATTTTTTTCTAATATACAAACATATGATTTGTGTATCTGCATCATGAGTTTATATATTTTATATATTCTATGTATTATCATCATTATATATTTTGTCACATTAATAGGGTTTATTATTTAGATTTTGCTATGTTGTGTTACTTAGATTTGAGTGCAACTATGGAAATGGGTAATGTAAATACAGATATGTTCAATTTTTTAATGTGTTGTGTTACTTAGATTTGAGTGCAACTATGGAAATGGGTAATGTAAATACAGATATGTTCAATTTTTTAATGTGTTTACAAGATCATATATTCATAACCATATGTCAAATATTGATAGTTCAAAAAAAGGAGTAATTAAAGTAAAATAATATTTATGTTTATGACATATATTTTGAATAGGAGGTTGTGAATCTGAATCTGATGGGGACAACTTAGAGGCGTGCGAAAAAAATGCATCAGAGAAAAGCTCACACGACACTGTAATCAGTAAAGGTCAAGAGCATCCAAACCTTTCAGTGCCTTCTCCTGATATTTCAAGGTACTATTTCACTATTTCTTATATTAATATTAGTTAGGCCTATTTATTTTGTTAACATAGGATATTGGTATTTAAATATATTCAAATATAAGTATTAATATTATGTTCTTCAGAAAAGTTGTGTACACCTTTAAAGATAAGTTCAGTTAAGTTGGTATTGGTAAGTTTGTTTTAAAGGTTTTAGCGGGTTATAGTCTTGCTCGGATAAATTTGTTGATTATCGATTATTAAAATTTATAATTGAATTTAATATACTTATTTTAAATATATATTATTTATAATACAAATATGCCATAGATCCTTGTACTCTTTACAAATTTAGAATTTAGTCCCTATATTTTTATTTTAAAAAATTTAGTTTCTCTACTTTTGGATTTTAAAATTCAGGTTTAATTGTTAATATTGTTAATTTTTTTGTTAAATTTATTGGTGTGATATTTTGAAAAAAAAAATACTCATTTGATAGTAATATAATTAAAAAAATGTTGTAATGAACTTGAATACATAAAATAATTTTAATGGTATTAATAATTATACTTGAATTTTGAATGCTAAAAAATAGAGGAATTAAATTTCAAATTTATGAAAAGTAGAGAGATTTATAATATATTTTAACTTATATAAGAAATAAATCACTTGATTGAATAAATTGATGGTTGTTAAATTGTTAAACTTTAAGTGGATGGATGGATTTGGTTGCTGTGGGTTAAGTTAGGAAAATCCTTGGAGAAAACTGAAATCTCACTTATCAACAAGGGCGTGGCTACTATCTAATATAGGAAAAGTTTTAAAAACATGTTGAAAAGCTATGTTAAAATAGGATTTAGACATAAGTCTAAGGAGGTTATTTGAGATTGAATTTTAAATATTTGTCAGATACATCGTATGTAAGTATAAATATGGCTACTCTCTATGTAAAAAGAAGTTTTAAAATATTGAGAATATCTACATTGAATCATACTTAGACATATGAGTATTAGTAGTATCTTCTAAATATTTAAAAAAGCTTTAAAAGATTTTACGGAGATAATAGATTTTGAGTAACGTGGGGAATGGGGATATCCTTGTACTAAGATTCCTTAAGTCCTCCATTTTGCAGGCTGCCATTTGCATACACTGGGAAGCTTGCAGCATTTTTTCCCCATTCCATTAAGTCATCTCCTCAGTTGTGCAGTACTCAAGAACAAGGTTCATCAGATACTTCGTCATGTAAGCCCAAGTTGGAGTCAAATCTTGATGGAATTCCAGAAAATGGAACTCCTGAGATTCCCAAACATAAATGCTTCACACTTGTTTCAAATCCAACATCTCCCAACTGTAAAAGAGTTTTTTCAACTCCAAATCATGATTCCACTTCTTCATCCACTAAATGGCGTAGTAGGAAGTTGATTCTGAGATCTGTCCCTTCTTTCCCATCATTTTCCCCGCCATGAAAGCTCTTGAGTTTCGCCGGAAAACACCTGTAAGAGTTTTCATTTTCTTCATCATGCTGGTTTCCAGTTTTCTCCAGCAATTGAATTTTGGAGGCAATTACTTCTCATATATAGGAATAATGTACACTTTCACTACTGTAGTAATAATACTTGATGTATTTATATCATGTTTGTGTATCTTGCAATGTCATAGTCGTTATTAATATATTTTGTTTTTGTATGAATTTTGATTTGTTAATAGCTTGTCCTACATAAATTTTGATAGGTTAGTGTATTCGTATTGGTTGTATCTTGTTTAGTATGTAATCAACAATCTCTTAATGATTTTTATTGTTTGAGTTTGTAATATTGACTACTGTGTGTTGCTTAATGTTTAACCTGAAAAACCGAGTAGAAAGGTTCTGTAGAATTAAGCCATGGCAACTTTGATGTTATTCTAACATTGGGATGGTTCATTGATTCAAAATTTAGGCTAAGCTTAGTGAAATTATTACATAAAGGGGTGGCAAACGGTTTGTGTGAGCTTGGGTTGTTTTTGGATTTGGATTAATTTGGGTTTGAATATTTTTGGGCGTAGGTTGTTTTTAGATTCGAATCAGTTTTAGTTTTCTTGGACTTGAATTTTTTCGGATTTAAATTTTTTTGAGCTTAAATTTTCAGGGCCTTTCCGGATTTGGATTTTTAAGACTTGGATTTTTTTGGATTTTATCAGGTTGGGTGGGTTTAAACAAATTCATATAATTTTTATATTTTATAAATTATATTTTGAATGTAATAATTAATTTTACTTTTAAATGATAATATCACAATATAAATTTGTTTTATGTATAAATGTTATATTATATGTAAGGTTTATGATTATAAATATATAAGAATTTTATAAATATAATTAA
>JABFAF010276738.1:0-16196 GCA_013677275.1 Gossypium schwendimanii | reverse complement strand
TGGGTATGATAACTCGACATTTACTTGTCATTTTATTACTTGTTGTGATTGTGTACACTTGCACATTTCTGTCGTTCCAAGTTTTGGCGCAGTTGCCAGTGACTGTTCTAAAAAAATCATTATTTGTTAATTTGTTAATTTTGCATTTTGGTTTATTTTTCTGTTCAATTTTAACTTAGTTAAATTTTTTATGTTTGTTTCAGGTGTTTATAAGTATTGGTTGAATCACTGATTTACTCATCGTAAACCTTGAGATTGAAAGAACTTTTCGATAATAGAGAAGACAAGCAAGTTAGAGAAGGACCAAAGAGATGAACTTTGAAAATCCGAATCAACGAAACGGAGCAAACCCTGCTCAAAATCCTATCCTTATTATTGATGATAGGGATAGAGCTCTAAGACAGTATGTTGTGCCAGTGTTTCATGATCTTAATCCTGGTATTAGGAGACCTGAAATCGAGGCACAACAGTTCAAGCTAAAGCCAGTCATGTTCCAGATGCTTCAGACAATGGGCCAATTCAGTGGAATGCCTACCAAAGATCCTCACCTTCACTTAAGACTTTTTATGGAGGTCAGCGATTCTTTCAAGTTAGCCGGAGTACCCGAAGATGCCCTACGATTGAATCTGTTCACATATTCGCTAAAGGACAGAGCTTGAGCCTGGTTGAAGTTATTGCCAGCAAATTCAATTTCCACATAGCAACAGTTAGCAGAAAGATTCCTCATGAAGTATTTCTTGCTTAGCAAGAATGCTAAGTTGAGGAACGAGATCACTGTTTTCCAACAAATGGATGATGAGTCATTGTATGAGGCATGAGAAAGGTACAAAGAATTATTACGGAAGTGCCCTTATCATGGAATCCCACATTGTATCCAACTTGAGACGTATTATAATGGTCTTAATGCTCACACGAGGATGGTAGTGGACATTTCTACTAATGGTGCTTTCTTTTCTAAGTCTTATAATGAGGCTTATGAAATCATCGAGAGGATTGCCGGCAACAATTATCAATGGCCAACCAGTCAAGCAACGTTAGAAAGATGAATCACTGGAATACATGAAGTGGACGCTCTCACTTCACTCGCATATTAGGTATCTTCAATTTCCTCAATGCTTAAAAATTTTACCACTAATAGGTTTAATTGTTTTGCAGCACAGCCACCGAATCAATTTGAAAATGTAGGCTGTGCCTATTGTGGGGAAGGACATATGTTCTAATAATGTCTATCGAACCCAAAATCCGTGTATTACATGGATAACTAGAACCAAAACTGAGGAAGGCAAGGACTACAATCTAATTCCTATAACCCATCGTAGCAAAACCACCCTAATTTCTCTTGGAGCAACCAATGGGCTGGATCCAGTAACACATACACCCAACCTAGACTAGCTAAGCCACCTATTTTTACCCAACAAGTTTAGAAATAATCTCAACTTGAACCATTCAATGGCTTAGAAAACCTATTGAAGGAATACATAGCCAAGAATGATACATTAATCCAAAGCCAAGCAACTACATTGAAAAACTTGGAAAACCAAATGAGCTAGCTTACAATTGAACTCAGAAACCGACCACGAGGTGCTTTACCTAATGATACAGAGAATCTAAGGAATCTAGGTAAGGAGCATTGTAAAGCATTGACATTGAGGAGCAGAAAGACATTAGAGCCCAAAACCGTCGAAGTTGAAGAGGAGCTAGCTGATGCTCAAGACTCAGAGGAAGTACAATCGAGTGTTAAAATTTCAGTTTCATCATAACCAGAATCTGTAAAACCCGATAAAGTAACTTCTGAACCAGCTAATTCTAATAAACTAACAACTTCATTAGATACAGAATTACTATAGAGGATGAATCAACCAGTTCCAATACAGAAGCCTCTACCACCCTATCCTCAAAGACTTCAGAAGCAAAAGTAGGAAATTCAATTCAAGAAGTTCCTAGATGTACTCTAGCAACTTCATATCAACATTCCGTTGGTTGAAGCACTTGAACAAACGTCGAACCACGTCAAATTCATGAAGGATATCCTGTCAAAAAAATAAAAAAATTGGAGAATTTGATACGGTGGCCCTGACAAAGGAATGTAGTGCATATCTTTAAGACAAACTACCACCAAAGTTGAAGGATCCTGGATGTTTTACCATACCTTGCAACATTGGAGGAACATATTGCAGTAAGGCACTGTGTGATTTGGGTGTGAGTATCAACTTGATGCCCATGTCAATATTTAGGAAGTTGGGGATAGGTGAAGTTAGACCTACTACGGTTACACTTCAATTAGCAGATTGATCCTTAGCACATCCAGAAGGAAAAATCAAGGACGTATCGATACGTGTAGACAAATTTATTTTTCGTAGGAAGAAGTGCCAATCATCTTAGGAAGACCTTTCCTAGCAACAAGAAGGACCCTTATTGATATGCAGAAGGGTGGGCTTACTATGCGTATCAGGCAACATTTAATGTTTTTAAGTCTTGCGATTTCCTAACATAATTGATGATTGTTCTACAGTGTCCGATTTAAAGGAATTAATCATGGAAAAGGAACTCAACTATGTTGAGGACCCATTGGAACAAATTTTGACATCAGACCCTCCAAATGATGTAGAGGAGGATGAATACTTAGCTTTGCTAGAAGCTAATCAAAGGGGATTTAATCTGTAATCTTACTTTGAATATTTAGAGTTAGGGAATAAGGATTATGCCCAACCAAAAGTGTGAATCGAGGAGCCACCTAAATTAGAACTGAAGGTATTCCACTCACATTTAAAATATGTTTATTTAGGTAACGCTTCTACTTTGCCTGTGATTGTTTCAGTGGAATTAACCGTTGAGCACGAAGAAAAACTCATCCTAGTATTGAAACAATTTAAGAAGGCTACAGGATGGACCATAGCCGATATTCACGGCATTAGTCCATCTGTATGCATGCATAAGATCATCCTAGAAGATGGCGAAAAAGGGACAGTTGATGGACAACAAAGACTGAACCCTATCATGAAGGACGTGGTAAAATAAGAAATCATCAAGTGGTTAGATACGGGTATAATTTACCCCATCTCAGACAGTTCATGGGTAAGTCTGGTCCAGTACATACCAAAGAAAGGAGGTATTACGGTTATTGAAAACGAGAATAACGAGTTGATACCGACTAGAACGGTTACGAGATAGAGCATTTGCATCGTGAAGAAACAAACCTTGTACTCAACTGGGAAAAGTGTCATTTCATGGTATGAGAAGGTATTGTACTAGGGCATCGGATAACGAGACATGGAATCGAGGTAGATAAAGAAAAGGTAGACGTTATTGAGAAACTCCCACCTCTAATATGTATAAAGAGTGTTAGGAGCTGTTTGGGCCACACTGGTTTCTATCAAAAATTTATCAAGTACTTCTCCAAAATTGCTTAACCTTTATGCAATTTATTGGAGAAGGACACGACGTTCAAATTTGATAAGAAGTGCTTAAGAGCTTTTAAAGATTTGAAGAGTCGGTTAGTTTTGGCACCTATAATCGTCACACCAGACTGGGATTAGCCATTTGAATTAACGTGTGACGTATGTGACTTCACGATAGGAGTTGTCATGGGCCAGCAAAGGAACAAAGTTTTTCATCCCACCTACTACGCAAGTCGGACTGTGACAGGTGCTCAACAAAATTATACGATAATAGAGAAAGAGTTACTTACTATTCTGTTTGCTTTTGACAAGTTTCGATCCTATCTTGTAGGTACCAAAAGGACTGTCTATGTGGACCATTCAACAATTAAGTATTTACTTGCCAAGAAAGACGTTAAGCCGAGACTAATCAGATGGGTACTGTAACATCCCAAACTCAACCCAAACGTTATGGCCCGATCTAGTGATGTCACATGATAGGGTATTTGAAAACCGTGTCGTCGCGTTAAAACCATTTCCATTGAATTCTTATCTTAATAATTTATTAGTTCCAAAATTGTTTAATTGATAGTTTCAAAACGTGATTCGTTTGTGGAAGCTCTTAAAACGGATTAAACAATCGTGTGTTTAGGAAAAAAAATTGTTTCTTTTGAAAAACCGAGGTTTCCTACTACTAGCAGTTGTAATCCATGTGGTAAAGAGAATTAAAACCCAAAACCAAAGTGCAAAGTCCAATTACAACCCAAAAACTTAGCTAGTAAAAACAGAATAGAAATAAGCCAATTGTGGTCACCATCGGGTCCTCTGCTGCACCGATCTCTCTAGATATGGGGATTACCTGTGCACATTTAAACAAAAGGGGTGAGTTTACGAAAACTCAGTGTGTATTCCCACAGAAAATAAACAATAGCATATCACAGTGCACAGTTTAATCAGTCTTGGGCCAAGCCCTTTTTCAGTATCAGTAACAGTTTGGGCCTCAGTGCATCTCAGTACAGTATCAAATATGCAACAGGCCCTTAGCCCAGCACATTATCAGTAGCAGTCATGCAGTATTCAGTAACAAAGTCCTACCCAACCAGCCTCTACACACCATCTCCGTCCAACCCTACACTTCATGTGGGGATCAAATCAACCCATCCATCCATAGCCTCCAGTAGTACTGGAAGCGGCACAATATAGTAATTTCCAGCTGAGCTGCCAGTATGTTAGGCTTAAGAGCCTTTCCGTACACTTCCTCCAAAAATAATCAACCCAACCACATGCAATGCAACATACAAGTCATGACATGCTATCTAAGGACATCAGTACATATAACCAGTTCAGTATACAAGCATACTGACATCATGCTCAACACATATATAAATCAAACAGTCAGTTCGTACAATTAGGGGTCTAAGTGATGCTTACCGACCCTACAATAGTTTCACGGTTGACTTGGGTGACATTTGCAACCTTAGCAATCAATTCAATGAAAATGGGTTCACACGCCAATGTGGTCTGCCCGTGTGGGCCCATACACCCGTGTGGCCCACTCGGCCTCAATTTGGCCTTGGCCGCGTGGTCTATTTTTAATATAACCCGTGCTAGCCAAATATTCATATATGTTTTCACTATTTACTTAAATGTTCCTTAAAAGCTATCTACTTGAGTTACTGTTACTAAATTATTTATATCTTGAGCTACAGAATTCCAAATTAATATTTGCTTGATTTCTTTGAAACTAGACTCAAATACCTTTCCACCATAAAATTTTCAAAATTTTTGGATCAGCCAATAATAACAGTAAAATCTTCAAACTTACCTCTGTTCTGCTGTCTGACAACTTCGACCTTTCTTTGCTAAAAATTATTTAAAATTTGGATGATGTTTCTATTTGTTTCTATTGAAAATAGACTCATCAATAACTTAAACATGTAAATTTTAACCCCTAATTATTTTTCTCCAATTTTTGATGATTTTCAAAAGTTAGAACAGGGGAATCCAAATTCGTTCTGACCTTGTCTCGTAAAATTTAATATATCTCACGATTTAAAATTCCATTTCTTACATTGTTTCTTCTATGAGAAACTAGACTTAATAAGATTTAATTCCATATTTTATTCATCCTCTAATTCGATTTACACAATTTATGGTGATTTTTCAAAGTGAGCTAACTGTTGTTGTCCAAAACTATTTTACTGCAGCAAGCAATTTTGGCATTTTGCCGAATCCCATTTTCTGCGTTTTGGGTACACACCTAGTTTCGGTTTGACGTGTAAACACTCCCAAGACACTCAGAACCTAGAATTGACATTCCCAAACACAGAGTCAAATTTTAAACGAGTTTTTAAAATGCAAATACAAACAATCATAGCACTAATCAAGCGACCAATGCTTACCCTAACACTGTTAATGATTTCAATTACGAGGTGACACGAGGAAGACTCGATTTTTCTCGATTGTCTACTGTCCAAAATCAAAAATCAAAACCTTCAGTCGGTAATCGAATGCCAAAACTACTATAACTTAAGCCACTTACCAAATAAGGAAAAACATAGTGATCAAACAGAATCCTGAACAAGCAGACATGTCTTGATCAAAACAATAAAAGGAAAAAAAAATGGATTTTCTAACATAAAAAGAAAGAAAAACAGTAGAGGAGAATTCGACAGGGAGAATTGAAGGGAAAACGTGCAGATTCTTTTTGGGAAAAAGAAAAGAAAAGACTGACAGAATATCCGATAACCACTCTTAATCCCTTATTTTTCTCCTAAAAACAGTCCACCACACTCTCACTATCTCTCAAACTCCCCAAATAACTTACACCACATTCCCTCAACAACCGACTTCAAACTTCACTCAAACACTTCAGTATCTTACTTCCCTGCAAACTCCCTAACAGCACAGATAACAAAAAAATAACTCCCTTGCAAGCACAGGGAGTCGAACTGGAGACCACTAGCATATTAGCACCACACCTAACCACCAGACCAGCAGGCCCATTCTGTTATATTCTTACAACCAAACAAATACAAGCCTACTGAACAAGAGTGAGACTTTAATTAGGAAAATTCCAAAATTTCGCCAAAGGCATGGCTTGAACTTGGGACCTTATACATACCTTAGAACACTTAACCACTGAAATAGACAGATATTTATGTCATACTTTTACAAAAACAAGAATATACATTTTTGGGGCGTTACAACTCTACCTCTCTAAAAGAAAATTTTGGCCTCGAAATTTACCTGATCAGAACAAATAAAGATATTGCTGACGCATCTTATCCTCAGGCTCCTACGTGGCCTCCTCAGTGCTATGTTTACGCCATAAAACATTCACCAAAGGAATAGACTTCCTCCTCAGAACCTTTACGTCACGATCCAGAATCTTGACAGGCTTCTCCTCAAAAGTCAAGTCTGGCCTAACCTCAATCTCCTCAACACGGACAATATGAGTAAGATCAGAGTAGTAACGCCTCAACATAGATACATGGAGCACATCATGGATACGATCCAATGACGGAGGTAGCTCTAACTGATAAGCAACTGGTCCTACTCACTTCAGAATACGGTAAGGTCCAACAAACCTAGGGCTCAACTTGCCCTTACGACCAAACCTCAGTACCTTTTTCCATGGTGACACATTGAGAAAAACGAAGTCCCCCACAGAATACTCAAACTCACGCCTCTTCAAATCCGCATAAGATTTCTGCCTATCAGAAGTTGATTTCAAATAATCTCGAATCAATCTAACTTTATCCTCTGTCTCAGAGACCAACTCAGGACCCAGAACACATCACTCGCCCATCTCAGTCTAACATAAAGAAGTGCAACACTCACGACCGTACAGTGCCTCGTAAGGTGCCATCTAGATGCTAGACTGGAAGCTATTATTGCAGGCAAACTCTGCTAACAGCAAGTACTCCTCCCAACTACCTTAGAAATCAGTAACACAGATTATCAACATGTCCTCCAGTATCTGAATCACCCTCTCCGACTGACCATCTGTCCGAGGATGGAAAGTAGTACTGAAGTCTAATCTTGAACCCAGAGCCTCATGAAGCTTCTTCCATTATCGAGACGTGAAATAAGGATCCCTATCAAAAATGATCGAGACAAGTACCTCATGCAGTCTCACTATTTCTAATATATAGAGTTTAGCTAATTTCTAAAGAGAAAAGTCTGTCCTTACCAGGATGAAGTGAGCAGACTTTGTCAATCGATCCACGATGACCCAGACAGAATCCTTCTTAGTGGGTGTTAGAGGCAACCCACTAACGAAGCCCATCGTTACTCGCTCACATTTTCATAATGGTATCTTAACCGGCTACAACAAACCCGAAGGTAACTGATGCTCAGCCTTAACCTACTGACAAGTCAAACAGTGAGCAACAAAGTTAGTAACCTCACGCTTCAACCCTGGCCACCAGTACAATTCTCAAAGATGTCAGTACATCTTATTTCTGCCAGGATCATAGCATAGGGACTACCATGCGCCTCTCTCAGAATCGATTGCCTTAAATCCTCATCATTTGGTACACAAATCTGACCGCGGAAACAAAGTACCCCATCACTTTTTATCCCAAAGTCAGTAGTGCAACCATTCTCAACATGATGAAAATGCAACCTGAGAGACTTATCTCCCAACTGTTTACCTCGAATCTATTCAATCCATGTCATTTTGACCTGAAGTTCTACCAACACACTTCCATTGTCGAATAGGCTAAGTTGAGCAAACATCGCTCTCAGATCGGTCATAGCCCTATGGCTCAACGCATCGGCCACCACATTGGCCTTGCTAGGATGGTACTCAATAGTACAATCGTAATCTTAAGCAGCTCAACCCATCTTCGCTACGTTAGATTTAGCTCCTTCTAAGTAAGGAGATAGGCTTTTGTGATCAGTGTAGATGATACACTTCTCACCATACAGATAATGCCTCCAGATTTTCAATACAAAAACTACGGTGACCAACTCCAAATCGTGCATTGGATAGTTCACCTCGTGTGTCTTAAGCTGACGAGACGCATATGCAACCACCTTACCATCCTACATCAACACACATCCCAAACTGACATGTGATGCATCACTATAAACTGTGAACTCCTTTTCAGGTTCAAGCTATACCAAAACAGGAGCCTCAGTCAGTACAATCTTAAGGTTCTCAAAGCTCTCTTACTGTGCATTAGTCCAGTCAAATGGTAAACCTTTACATAATAGCTTAGTCAAGGGTGCTGCGATCAGTGAAAATCCTTCCACAAATTATCGGTAATAACCTATCATAGCCTCAATCTTTTGAGTATAGACTCGAATCCCTTCAGCAGACACCACATGACCTAGAAATGTTAGTTCACATAACCAGAACTCGCACTTGCTGAACTTATCATAGAGCTATTTTTCCCTCAAAATCTAAAGAACAATCCTAAAGTGCTCGTCATGCTCATCCTCAGTTCCCAAATAAACCAATATGTCATCAATGAACACCACTACAAATCGATCTAGGTAGGGCTAAAACACTCGATTCATCAGATCCATAAAAGCTACTGGTGCATTAGTCAATCCAAATGGCATCACTAGAAACTCGTAGTGACCATAACGAGTCCTAAATGCCGTATTATGCACATCAGCCTCCTTAACCCTCAATCGATGATACCCAGAATGCAAGTTAATTTTAGAGAACACAGACGCCCCTGGAAACTAATCAAACAAATCATCAATCCTTGAAAGTGGATACTTATTCTTAATAGTCAACTTATTTAGTTGTCGGTAGTCGATACACATCCTCATGTCTATCCTTTTTCTTAACAAACAGTACCGGTGCTCCCCACAGGGACACAATAGGGCAGATGAGCCCACGATCAAATAACTCCTGAATTTGAGCCTTGAGCTCCGTAAGCTCCTTCAGTGCCATTCGATAGGAAGTGATAGACACCGAAGCTGTACCAGGGAAAAGATCAATCCCAAACTCTACTTCCTGATTCAGAGGTAAACCTAATAACTCATCAGGAAAGACGTCCGGTAAATCCCTCACAGTTCTGATGTCCTTTACAGTAGAGTCCCCAGAAGCAGAAACACTTACGTAGGCCAAATATGCCTCACATCCCTTGCGAACTAGTTTCTCAGCTACCAGTGCAGAGATCACGTTAGCCAAGTAATTCTAACATTCCCTAATCACAACTACTTTATTACCAGTTTTCAATACGACCTTCTTAGTCGCACAGTCCAAATTGACACGATGCTTCACCAACCAGTCCATCTCCAATATCATATCGAACTCTCCAAATGGAAGCTTCATCAAATCGACTAGAAATACCGTCCCTTGAACCTCTAAAGGAACATCCCTTTATAGTTTGCTAACTCTAACAGATTGCCCCAACGGGCCTAGCACCATCACCTCACTAGAAGTACTCTACACCAAAATCCCTAGGTTTTTGGAAATAGAACCGACAACATAGGAATGCGTAGATCCTATATCTATCAATGCAGTGTAAGGCACATCAAAAATAAGAAACATACCTATGATGACGTTCGGAGAATCTTTATCCTCTTGGCGATGAGTAGCATAAACTAGGATCAGCTGTCTCGCATCAACCTATCCAACACCTTTACCTGGTGCTCTTTGCCCACGACCCATACCATTACTACCCCTAGTCTGATCACGGCCCCTAGGTGGCTATTGTGCTACCCTCTATTATTGTGTAGTACCAGTACCCTAAGCTTACATCTGGTCAGCTCTCAACGGACACTCCCTAATGCAATGATCCAATGATCCACACCTCAGACACGCCCCAGTCATTCTCTAACACTCATCCTGATGGCGTCTACCACAGTCGACACATGGCTGTAGTCTAGTTGCAGTAACAAGAGGGCCAGCTCTAACTGGGCCATCAGCTCTGTCATTTTTCTTAGGCCTCTGAACAGAACTCAAGGGCTCTGAATCCCTCTTGTTCCTACCTCTCTCACTGTCGCAGTTTTGGCACTCAACGCACTTAACCTCCTCGGTGGTCTTCGCCTTCTCAACTAGTGAAGAAAAATGACACTCCCTCTGCAGAGCTATAAGGACTCTTAAATTATCTCTGAGGCCATCCTTAAAGTGAATACAACGCTCATACTCAATCGCCACCATACCTCTCGCATAGTGGCTCAGTCGCAGGAATTCGATCTCCTACTCGGCCACTAATTGATCTCCCTATGTTAGATTCAGGAACTCCCTCCTACGAGCGTCCATATAACTCGTTCCCACATACTTTCCCTGGAAGGCGGTCTTAAAGAACTCCCAGGTTAGACGTTCGGGCTGAGTGCCCTCCTTAATTGTAAGCCACCACTGATAAGCCTCATCACGCAGCAACAAAACTGCACCTTTAAATTTCTACTCAAAGGTGCAATCCAGGTCATCCATGATCCTCTCCATGGCCTTAATCCAGTACTCAGCCACATTAGGGGCGACCCCAATGACACCCTTGAAGAGCTAAGCTCCATTGAACCGGAGTCATTTCGTAACCAACCCACGACCCCCAGATATAATATTAGGCCCAGCGACCCTCTCCAATATCTTCAACATAGGCTGGGACAATGCGTCATCCCTAGCCATGTAATGATGAGACTCAGTCTCAGTAGCAGGTGACATTGGCATCTCACTCGTATCCACATTCGGTATATTGCCCAATAAAGAGGACTCAGATCGAACCCCCTACGGCCTTTACCTCGACCTCGAGTACCACGTCCACGAAAACCTCATGCACTCATGTCAATTCAGATTTACCTGTATTACGAATTTTTATGCATCAGTTTCTGTTTCAGTATTTACTAACAGATGTTTTATGTAAATAGTTTTAGTGATTCAGAGTGATTTTCGTAAATCGCAGTCTCTATTCTCAATATACACTATCTAGAGTGTTTTCGCAGTATACTACCTATAGTAGTTTCAGAATATCATAACATGTATCAGTTTCAAAACACTTACAGGATAGGCACCGGAGACTCGGTGTACCACTTACTTAGTAAAAACATTTCAAATCAATTGGAAATCAATCAATTTTTCAAAACCCTAATTTTTATAAAACCCGTAATCTACAATCGAGTTTTTCAACCTAACTCTGATACCACTAAATGTAACACCCTAAACCTGGCCCAGACTTTATGGCCGAAACTAGTGATGTCACATGATAGGGTGCTTGAAAACCATGTCGCCACGTTAAAAACATTTCCATTGAATTTCTTATCTTAATATTTTATTAGTTCCAAAATTGTGTTGCTCATTTAATCGATAGTTTCAAAACGTGATTTGTTTGCGGAAGCTTTTAAAACGGATTAAACAATCGTGCATTTAGGAAAAACATTTGTTTCTTTTGAAAAATCGAGGTTTCCTACTACTAGTAGTTGTAACCCATAAGGTAAAGATAATTAAAACCCAAAATCAAAGTCTGAAAGTCCAATTACAACCCAAAAACTTAGCCAGTAAAAATAGAATAGAAATAAAACATATTGTAAATATGGGTTAAAAACCATAAAAGTCCAAAATTGTGGTCACCATCGGGTCCTCCGCTGCACCGATCCATCATGATCTGGGATTACCTGTGCACATTTAAACAAAAAGGGTGAGTTTAGAAAACTCAATGTGTAATCCCATAGAAAATAAACAATAGCAAGTCACAGTGCACAGTTTAATCAGTCCTGAGCCAAGCCTTTTTTCAGTATCAGTAACAGTTTGGGCCTTAGCCCATCTCAGTACAGTATAAAATATGCAATAGGCCCTTAGCCCATCACAATATCAGTAGCAGTCATGAAGTATTCAGTAACAAAGTCCTACCGAACCAGCCCCTACACACCATCTCCGTCCATCCCTACACTCTATATGGGGATCAAATCAACCCACCCATCCCTACGCTCCAGGTAGTACCGGAAGCCGCACAAAATAGTAATTTGCAACTGAACTACCAGTATGTTAGGCTTAAGAGCCTTTCAGTACACTTCCTCCAAAAATAATCAACCCAACCCCACGCAATGCAACATACAAGTCATGACATGCTATCTCAGGACATCAGTACATATACCCAGTTCAGTATATAAGCATACTAACATCATGCTAACACATATATAAATCAAACAGTCAGTTCGTACAATTAAGGGTCTAAGTGATACTTACCGACCCTGTAGTAGGTTCACAGTCAACTTGAGTCGACTTGGGAGACCCGTGCAACCTTCACAATCAATTTAATGAAAATGGGTTCACACGTCCATGTGCTCTCCCATGTGGGCCTACACACCCATGTGGTCCACTCGGCCCAAATTGTCCTTGGTAGCGTGGTCAATTTTTAATGTAACCCGTGCTAGCTAAGTATTCATATATGTTTTCATTATTTACTTATATGTTTCTTCAAAGCTGTCTACCTGAGTTACAGAATTCCAAATTAAGATCTACTTAATGTGTTTGAAACTAGACTCAAATATCTTTCTATCATAAAATTTTAAGAATTTTTGGTTTAGCCAATAAGTACAGTAAAATCTTCAAACTTACCAATATTCTGTTGTCTGACAGCTTCGGCCTTTCTTTGCTAAAAATTATTTATCTCTTAATACAAAATTTGGATGATGTTTCTATTTGTTTCTATTGAAAATAGACTCATTAATAACTTAAACATGTAAATTTTAACGCCTAATTATTTTTCTCCAAGTTTTGATGATTTTCCAAAGTCAGAACAGCGGAACTCGAATTCGTTCTGACCTTGTCTCATAGAATTTATTATATCTCACAATTTATAATTCCATTACTTACATTGTTTCTTCTATCAGAAATTATACTTAATAAGCTTTAATTCCATATATTTTTAATCCTCTAATTTATGGTAAAAATTGTAAAAATATGAGACAATTTATGGTGATTTTTCAAATTTAGCCTACTACTACTGTCCAGCAAGCAATTTTGGCTTTTCGTCGAATCCCATTTTCCGCGTTTCGGATACACACCTGGTTTCGATTTGACGTGTAGACACTCCCAAGACACTCAGAACCTAGAATTGACATTCCCAACCACAGAGTCAAATTTTAAACAAGTTTTTAAAACGTGAATATGAACGACAATAGCGCTAATCAAGCGACCAATACTTACCCCAACACCCTTAGTGATTTCAATTACAAAGTGACACGAGGAAGACTATGTTCTTCTGGATTGTCTGCTGTCCAAAATAGAAAATCACAACCTTCAGTCGGTAATCGAATGCCAAAACTACAATAACTTCAGCCACTTACCAAACGGAGAAAAATGAAGTGATCAAACTGAATCTCGAACAAGGAGACACGTCTTGATCAAAACAATAAAAGGAAGAAAAAGGGATTTGCTAACACAAAAAGAAAGAAAAATGGCAGAGGAGAATTCAACAGGGAGAATGGAAGGGAAAACGTGTAGATTTTTTGGGGGAAAAAAATAAAAAGAAAAGACTGACAGAATATCCGATAACCACCCTTAATCACTTATTTTTCTCCTAAAAACAGTCCACCACACTCCCACAATCTCTCAAACTCCCCAAAAACCGTCCACCACATTCCCTCAACAACCTACTTCAAACTTCACTCAAACATTTCAGTATTTTACTTCCCTTCAAACTCTCTCACAGCACAGATAACAAAAAAATTAACTCCTTTGCATGCACAGGGGTTTGAACTCAAGACCACCAGCATATTAGCACCCCACCTAACCATCTGACCAGCAGGCCCATTTTGTTATATTCTCACAATCAAACAAATATAAGCCTACTGAACAAGAGTGAGACTTTATTCAGGAAAATTCCAAAATATCACCAAAGGCATGGCTTGAACTTGGGACCTTATACACACACCTAGAACACTTAACCATTGAAGCAGACAGATATTTGTGTCATACTTTTACAAAAACAAGAATATACATTTTTTTGGGTGTTACAGGTACTTTTACTTCAAGAGTTCAATCTAGAAATTCAAGATTGAAAGGGAGTAGAAAACCAAGTAGCATACCACTTGTCCAGATTAGAGCCACAAGAAAGGAATTCTCCACTTATACCCATTCAGGAGACATTTCTATATGAACACATATTGAAGGTAAATCATGTCCATAATACCCATTGGTTTGCTGATATTGCTAACTATTTAGCTTGTGGTTTGATGCCGATTAATAAGACGTATCATCAAAAGAAAAAATTTCATCACGATATGAAGTACTATTTTTGGGAAGAACCATACTTGTTTAAAATGTCTGCAGATCAAATGATCAGGAAATGTGTGGTAGAAGATGAAGTACATAAGATTCTATATCATTGCCACTCAGCTCTGAGTGAGGGACACTTCGGAGGTACACGTATTATGGCCAAAGTATTGTAAGCTAGATTCTTTTAGCCAACACTATTCAAAGACGCGAATGCTTACGTAAAGAGCTGTGATCAATGCCAAAGGGTTGGAAATGTCACCAACAGAAATTAGATGCCTCAGACAAACATTATTGAGATAGAGTTATTCGATGTTTGGGTTATTAACTTTCTCGGTCCTTTCCCTCCATCTTTTGGTCACAAATACATATTGGTAGCAGTAGATTACGTGTCTAAGTGGGTTGAGGCTGAGGCATATTCGACGTTTTTGTAGAAACATGTATTTGTGACCAAAAAATGAAGTTTTTGTAGAAACATGTGTTCACAAGGTTTGGAACCCCAAGAGCTATCATCAGTGATGAAGGGATCCATTTTGTGAACAAATGGTTGAAATGGTTACTAGACAAACATGGAGTGAAGCACAAGGTTGCCACAGCTTACCATCCGCAGACGAATGGGCAAGCTGAACTGACAAACAAAGAGATCAAAAGAATACTTGAGAAGGTAGTTTGCCTGAACTGACGAGATTGGTCCAAAAGATTAGAATATGCTTTATGGGCCTACAGGACAGAATATAAGACACCTTTAGGGATGTCACCCTATAGGTTGGTTTTTGGGAAAACCTATCATCTACCCTTGGAGTTAGGGCATAAATCTTACTGGGCTCTCCAACAACTCAACTTGGATCTTAAGCTTGCTACAGAAAAACGGATGCTTCAACTCAACGAGTTAGAAGAATTCTGAATGTTCTCATAAGAGAATGCCAAATTACTCAAGGAAACACTTAAAAGAGGGCATGACAAGTATATTCGAGTTCAAGAATTTGAAGCAGCTTCTTTCTAAGTAAGTTAAAATCACATTGGTCCGGTCCATTTACGATTCACCAAGTTTATCCATACAGAGTTGTCAAACTTCAAAGTAAGCGAGGTAATTTTCGAGTCAATGCTCAGTGCTTAAAACATTACTAGGAAGATAAAATTGAACGGGTTCAAATCTCGTTCATTTTATTAGATATTTATTTTTTCTTGTTTTTCTTTTTAAATAAATGATTTAGGGTGTATTTTTGGGATTACTATGTTTAAATAAATTCTATCGATGAGATTTGAACTTAAGTGGGACTGCTTGTAACCCTTACAATCTTTCTTGGGAATTGATTTTAACATAATCTTCCGAGAAATTATTCCCTAAATGGAAAAATAAATTTTTAGTTTTTCAAATAAAATGGTCAATTTCGATCCAAGTCTTAATTGCAACTCAATTTCAAATTTTCCTTAAGTCTATGTACTTAATTGAATTATTTTCAAATTTTGGTTGCTCTTTTTGTAAATATTTTCAAAAGGCATCTAGAATAAACGTTTTTAATTTAATTTAATAAATAATATGATAATAAATAGTATATAATTATATTTATTATAATATATATTAATTATTATCAACTTTGCATAGAATTAAGATTAGTTTAAATTTGATCATATTTTAT